>OMKZ01043107.1:0-10572 GCA_900302535.1 Neoniphon sammara
GTATTTCATACTCCTGATGATGCTATGTTTCATGCTAAAATTAAAAGCAAGGCCTGTCTCAGGGCAACTTATACAGTTTGAACTTTTTTTTTATTGCAATATGTAAAGAGTGTGGCAGGCTTATGATTTCCAAGTATTATTAATATATCTTATGTTTATATACAGTACACCGTCTTGCACCCACTTACCTAGACAAGCGAAGCCTGCAGCAGAGGAGGCCAGCCCAGCAGCGGTGGGGAAGTTGTTGACAGAGCAGATGTGGACTTTATGAGACAAACCAGCCGTATCCACGCCAGGGTCTCCATCACTGCGTCTCTTCCTCGCTAGTCGTCGAACTACAGTGACACATCACATAACAACACAAAACAATGATATATATTTTCCTTCAATCGCTTTAATTCCCTTTGATTGGCTACTTTCTTCTCTGTTTCTGTATATTATGAAGAAAAGGCATAAAGACTCACTCTCTCTCAAACAAGACTGTAGTCTTGGATGGCTTATATCCTCTTCTTTGCCGTTGAGCCATATCCGATCCTCCTGAAATGATCTGCTAGACGCAACTGTTGTGGTTGTTTTCAGCTAAATAGAGGCAGATCTATGTCAAGTGACAGGTGCCAGTAATGTTCACATTTGAATATTTTACCTTCAAGATAACAGCACAAGGCTCAACACATTTTTATTATATACATCCCACTCATCAGTTTTTTTTTAAGTTTAATCATGTTTTAATTACTATTGATAGAATCATGATATATCTTTTCATAAATGTCACATATTGACACTGTAAATCGGAAGTGTGCTACAAAGTTTACCAGAATGCTCTTATTTTGAAAAACATGGTTCATGATGCATGAAATCACACAAGCATAACCAAATTAGCCTCTTTTGCATTTGCGTTACAATTTTGTCTCTGGAATATTTGAAGTAGTACAGTAAAATGCTACGTTCAGTTGAATTTCAAATGGTAAGTTTTACGTCGAAAATCCTAAGAGAAGTTGAGGAAGCTGGTTCTACTGTTTGCTTGACAGACGTCAACAGCATGCATTGCACCGATAATACAAGTTTGGATGGGGACAGAAATGTTTTACCTGGTCTTGATGCAATGTGACACTCAAAGACGAGTTGATGGGTAGAATTAGTTCTTCATTTCTCTTGCCCCCTGAGAAATAATAACTTTCATTAACGGGCTACACTTTACAATGACCTATTCTTAATATCTGATAATACCTGTAGACACCACGACACTACTACTACACCACCCCATTGCTCTACAGTGCTGAGACAAAATACAAAGTAACCGTCCAACAAGTACATGTAATATGTCCCCTAGACAGGATTATTTGGTTTGCTTTCAGCCTTTACCTTCACCTTCAACACAAGGCTACTCACAGTATTTGATGACAGCTATATTCACAGGAGCGGTGCATGTAACCATGTTTGGCTTGTCGATACTGTCCTCAGGCATAGTTCTCTATCTAGGCTGATTAAATATTATTATCAATAAGTTATCAAGCGATACCCAGTTATTCTTGAATACACTGTTACAAGCTCCTTCTTGTATTCTGTCGCTACAGTGTGGCTAACTGTAGTAATGTCCGCACACAATCCCAGCGCTTGCCTGAAGCTTCTCCCCATTGGTTGGAGTTCGACATGTCGCCAAAGCCCACAACCAATCAGAGCCATGGCTTGTTAGCCAACGAATCGCGGTAGCCAATGAGAAATCATCTGACCACAGTCGTGCGAAAATGAGGCAAGGTCAGGGACCATCCCACACACATACTGTGAATGGCCTAGTGCACTCATTGACAAGAGAATGGTCATTCAAATTTAACAACAACAACAAAATAATAATAATAATAATAATAAACATAGCATAAAATGCTGGTCATTTTTGTTTTATTTTTGAACTGTGTGGATACATTTGGCAATTAAATGGTTGTTTCTAACGTAAAATTCAAAAATTTAATGTGCCTGTAAATAAAGAAATGTACAGGCAATTATCCAAATAGGTACAGTAAGATGAGTCTTGATGAGGTGGCGAGGAAGTCTGGCGATGTAGTAAAGTTATTCCATACTTGGATTAAGCATAGACACAAGCAAAGATGCAAGGCTTCAACCTTTTCAAGAGGTGTAAACCTTCATTATTAAAAGTACTGATCATTTTAGAAATGGTACACTTGAATTTAAGGCTTTTTATTTTTTTTACGTAAACTTGTACATGTCAGCAAAAAAAGAAAAGAACATATCAAAGTACAGCATCCAAGGTTAGTGGGATGCTAGCACCGAACAGAGCATAATGAACAGTATTCAAAAATCACTCTCAATAAAATGCATCTCCAGCATTATCTGTTCCTGCTTTTTGTCCACCCTCTCGTGTTTGTCCAACAAAAGTCAACCACGGTGAAATTAAGAAAAATGAAATGTAACTAAAGATAAGCGCTATAAGGGTAAAAGATTGTTATGGTCTGTCAGGGGTGCAACACAACCAGTGCAAATGTGTGGCATGATGCTTGAAAAGAAACTGCAAAACTAAAGTTACACTTGCACTGTGTAATGTTATGCTCCTCCCTGACTCACTGCCGCAATATCAACCCCATTCCTATGTTCTTCCTCCTTGGTTTATAGTTTCCAGAACCACACAGAAGCTGGTGGGGCATCCCAGGATTCAACTAAGGGGAAACCACTGGTCAAATGTGCTATAACAAAGTCCCACTAAAGCATATCCCCTGAATTCTGCTGTTGACCGGTCAGGCTCACTTCAGGGCTCCCCTTTAGACTTTTAGTCATCATCCTCCTCATCTGAGTCCATCACCCTCCGTCTGTTGAACTGAAATGTACAGAGTATCAAATGATGTAAAGCCTACAAGTGAACAATAATGAATAAAATGCATGTGGCATCTTAGTGGTACTTACTTTGACAGTTGTCTTTTTTTCTGTTTGCTGACTAACTTTTTCTAGGATCTCGATCAAACCTGATTCTGAAATCTGACAGAAGAGGAAATCCATTCATTGTACTGAGGGTACACGGAATATCAATGGCATATTTTAAGCATGAGAGGTCTTTCTCTCACCTTTCCTCCTAGCTTCCCATAACCAGCCATTTGAATGAGATAGTTCTCAACTGCGTTGGCCTTCTCTGGCTTTACCAAAGCGAGGTTGCTCACTGAAAAGAGAATTAGATAATTTTATCACCTTGTGTTTATAAGAAGGTTGTATTGATTAGGTACCTCCCACCTGATGTTTCATGCTATAATTTGAAGGGAACACTGACCAATTATAGCTGAATTCGTAGGCCATGGACTCTTAGGCAATTTAGACCAGCAAATTTTGTAGTGATTCTGTACTAAATTCATGTCATATGGCTGACCTTTATACAGTAATGATGCTAATACATATTACAGCATTTACAGTGTATGTCATATGAATTCCCACGACAATAACATTGATTTCGAAAGTGTTCTCCCTAATAATCTACAGAATCAACCATTTGAGAGCACGCTCACATCTGGCACGGGCTGATTGATCCAGAACTTGAGCCAATATGGAGTTCCTCATATCAGATTCTCTGTGAAAAGATAGCAACAGAAATATATTAAAGACCATTATCACAGCACCACTATTTGCTCTTTGGGTCTGACAACAACTACATTACATTAGAGGGGAAAAAAATACATTTGTTAAACCGTCAAAGCAATGAAACACTGCCTTTGTCCCACAGCCACACTACAATATTCAGTTGACCAATCATTTTGTTTTAAAATATACTATGGGTTGGGGCAACAATAATGTTATTCATGATATTTGCAGATAAATGTGGTTCATTTAAAGAGGTATTTATTGAGTGAACTGCAAGAGTAAATCCTCAGAGGCAGAACAGTCACAATACTGGACCTGGATCAGCCCGTAATCAGCCCATAACCATGTTCTCTAATTCATATGATGCAAATGTGCTGAGTGGAGCATTTTGGGGGGTGTCACTTCAAATGCCACAAACTGGGCTCACTGGAAGCAGCTTAGTAATTGCTTAGAAATGTGAGGCAATCAAAACCAAGTTCAATTGTGTTGTTAGTCTGAAAAGACCTGTAATTTAAAGGATGGACTTTTGAAAATGCAATAACTTTAAATTTAAACACAGACATTTTTAAAACAATGTCTTCATTAAAAATCTGATATCGTGTATGTATGTAAACAGAAGATACCTTGAACTCCTACCCTAGGGGACTTTTGAACAAAGGATACATCTTACCTTTGTTTTGCCTCCTGTCTCTGCTGATCATTTGAAGCATCCTGAAAGCATAAGTGAAAAAGCACTGTCATACCCACCTTGTGATCTTGTATTCATCTGAGATTGTTTCACAGAGTCTAACTAAACTGTCATGGAATTAAAATGAGCCTCTCCAAACTTCTGCTGATAAAAGCAATGTGTATTTGGGGACTTCAGAAAGACAATTTCAGTGCTGTAGAAAGTTAAGAAATCTGATTTGTTTTGACTCAACAGATTTCTAACTAATTTATCTAAAATGTTTGCTATGAATGGATGCTTTGGCCTACATTTAATGACAGTCAAAAATAAGAGTAGTTTACTTCAGGAAGTTGAATCACAGAATATTTTAAGACAGAAAGTAATGTGCTGGTGGCCAAAGAGCTGTTGAAATGTGATGAGACCAGGACCAATTGTGCATACATCTAAATGTGCACAACACCAAAACAACAGGTAGAGATGTTAGATACAGGATCAGATGTATCATAGGTTCAAAATAACACAGCAAAGATGAGATGTCTCACCTGACATATGGGGCCAAGTCAGGATGTTCTCAAATGTCAAAATATTTTATTTCATTAAAAAAGTTCAATATATTATCACACTTCACAATTTATGTTTCATTACTTAGCCCACATGGTCTATCATCTTTCTTTGACATTTTGCATATTTCCTGTAATATTTTCTCATAGTACTGCAAACCTATTCTGACTTGACTTGGAAACTTTAGAAATTACTGCTTTGGCTCAACTACTGAAAGCTGAGCAGATGTAGGCATTGAGTGACTTGGCACTGCATGTTTGATGTAGGCCACTTAAAGCCTACAGTCAATAACATTACATACTTCCAAACCGTGTGTTCAAGTAATTTAAATTTGTAAGTATATTGGATGACACAATTTCACGTTTTGATCGGGCATAAATATGGCATTCATTACTTTTTCAACTGTCAGATCACAAAAGAGATCTACCTGTTGTTGTATGATAATTCAAAATGTGTGTATGGATGATGGTTTATAGAGCTGTTCAAAACAGTCTTTAACCTCAGACACTGGCCTGCCATGTCTGACCAGACGATATGAAAACACCCCAACCAAGTCAACGGGTCCAAATCACAAAAAATGACTGAAAGGCATTTTGAGAAGGCGGGTAGTTTGTTCACTCAGTTAGTGAATGTGGCTCAGCTAACGTTAGCTGCGCTGTTAGCTTACAGTGCTATCGTGTCAGTGGGCGCACAGATTGAAAGTGGGGTAACGTCAAATAATTACTGTTTTCACTATACAACTTTGTTGATTTGTACAGTCAATTTGCGTTCGTCATAACCTTTACATTGTGGAAAACTAGCTTGGTTGCTATGCCAATTTTAGGTCATTTAAAGATGTGTTGCTGTGCTCTGCTGAGGTTAGTGTTTAGCTAGTTAGACTAGCTAGGAGTGTGAATCAACTGAGCATCTCCTTATATAGAGGGTAAAAACACGCTTCTCAGAGCATGTTCTCATCTTACCCCGTGCTTTGCCTGTAGTTCCGCCATTCTTTGCCGCCTGATTGCTTCTAATTCGTCGTCTGCCATGGTTTATAATAGCCTACTAAATTCAGTACAGAACTAAACACTGCAAAAATGGTAAGACAACGTTTCGATATGCACACAAAACTCCTACAAGGTGGGCAAGGCCGTTAGCTAGCTAAGCAGAGTAATCAACCTCAAACACATCGAGCCGACACCCAGGGTAAAGCAATCGAGCACAGAGTCAGGATGACATAAATGGAAGAGGCATCTTTTAGTGCATGTCATATTCACCATCCACATTTTGTTTTTGCCTTACAAGAAAATACAAGGAAATATTTATACGTCAATATAAAAGCTGTGCTAGAGCAATTTAAGATTTATGCTTATTTATTTAAGATTTAAGATCCCAGCACATATAGTATAATTAACACAGAAGACTTTTAGGGGTGTGGACAGATTACATGGAATAGCAGTATATCTTCTGACAAAAATGTGAACTTACATTCAGTGTATTACTCAGAGACACATTTATATGACAAAGCATTTTAAAGCACTCTTGAAATAATTGTCCACAATGTTTGGAGCAGAGATTATAGTAATAATAGATAATATTGGACTGAAATCACAACATATAAATTGGATTAATTTTAGCATACTCTGTTGATTATAATATGACAAAATCATCTCAAATACACAGCATTTCTGATGTACAGCCAAATGAAGAATACAATCACACACGATCTCTAGCTCCCCCTGTAAGTACTGTAGGAGAATGGACTCAGGAGCAGAGGAACATGATATTTTTGACTGGGGTCAGTTATAGTGAAGACAATCTGCAAAGAAACAAATGTGAAAGAGATCAGAAATTACAAATTTAAGTCAGTTCAGTCAGTAAGATAAGAAAAGCTGCAATTGGCTTGTGGGCTACCTTTTGATAGACAAATTTAAGAACACAGCGAAGTCTTATTGAATAATTTTCTTAAGGGGTGACACCTGAGCATAGGATTTTGAATCATGCCTCACCTCAACATATGGATAAAAGCAGGTTCCCCCCAGACTTTCCCAGTACTGAGCTGTCTCAAAGCGCATTTTGTACACACCAGCTGTAAACATGTCTCTGGTGAGGAGTCCTGGGCAGCGTCCATCATCATTAGTGGTCCTGTGGAGAGTTTACATGATTGACCATTCGACACTCTTTACGGGAAGGATTTTTGGAATAATGAATAGTAATGCTTAAGTTTCATCAGAGACTATGAAAAGGCAGTTGCTCTCAGGTTTTACCCTGTGGTGATCAGATTCCAGACAGCTGTAGAGGGGTCCTGCCGATGGAGACTGAGGGCCATGTTCGATCCAGGGACGCCCATCGCAGTGTTCAAGACATGAGTGGTCAGGGGACTGCTGGGACCTGCCATGGCTGCACTCTGCAGTACAACAAAGGTAACCAACCAGAACAAAAAAAAGTACTCCTGTGAGGGGATTTTGGGCATAAATTCCCAATACAGTGAAACCTCAATGGAATGCAATTACATGGGGCCAAAATATTAGGGGGAAATCAATTAGTTTTCTTAAAGCATCACTGAAATTACCTGAAATTTCTATGGTCATTGGCAGTTATGGCAATATGTGAATACATATAAAAAATATTGCTCAATTTTGGTTTTAAAAAGGATATCTTCTGCATCCAAAAACTTGGTAATTCTGTGACTATGGGTAGATGACAAGTAAGTACCAACAAATTCAAGCAAAAATAATTAAACCAAGATGTTTGTTCATTTCAGTGAATATAAGATTTTACAGGGGAAAAAAATATAGAGAGACTAATATATATTTAAGTCACTAAACCTGTTTCATAACAAATTCTGTTTTCTCTGCCCTTCTCATTTCTCACAAAAAGAGGTCCTCACCTATGTAAAAGAATCCATGTAGTTGTTGCTATATATACAATATATTATATTATAATATACATCTATACTGGTTCAATACGACATTACATTTGACCTGACAAATTAAATGGTTTACTTGTAACATTACATGCTTACCTTACTTGCAGGCAAAATATGATCCTTTAATTGTTGCAGCCTGTGAGCACTCATGTCTACAAATGAACAAAACACAAACTGGGTCAGAAACCTTAACTGAAAAATGTAATTTTCTGGTTAATTTAACGGAGTCAGATTTTATCACATTACCCTCACGAGGCTTTGCATACTGTGCTGGTCAGTATGGCATTCAGTGCACATGCGCTTATCTTTTGTCAACAGAACACAGAGTTGTGCAAGATGACCTGCTTTGGCCAAACTTTGCTTTCAATACCTCAAACATACTGGGAAATGGATTAAAGTGAATTGGACAGTTACTGAGACACATGCACAGGAGAAAATATAATGGGGTAAATAGCACTTAAAATGTTTTGGCATTTGTATATTTGACTGCTGGAGTAATAACCTCAGAACTGTCCACCTACAACTTGCTGTTTGAAACCCAATGATTCATCCACTAACAGACATAAGATAAGTTGATTTAACAATATGTTTTAGCTAATTTTGATATTTCATATGTAAATAATATTACCTCTTTTCCCAAATGACTAGTAAGGTTTCATTTATTTTTCAGTTTCAGGTTTTTCATAACTTCTCATCGTCATCAAATCATCAAAGTTTAATGCCCAATCCAAATTCCCTTCCCTTAGCCCTGCCCCAAGTTTTGGAGTGGCCTCACATGGTATGGCCCTTCAGAACCGAGCTACAAGGTGTTGAAATCTTTACCTAAGAAATACACGATTCGTTACGTATACAGGACATACAGGACAGGACAGCGGTTCCTGTAACCATGGCAACTCACGCTCGTGGGCCTCCCCTGCACTGACCAGAGGAGCGAGGAAGTGCACAGAATTCACCGCTGGATTTTAACTTTCACACTTAGAAAGCTGGTTACGGAAATAAACTGCACTGTCACGTGCACATCACTGTTTTATTATGCATGAATCGTTTTTGAAGTGTTTTCTGACCTGCTTCCGTTTTTTGGACCAACCACCCCAAAAAAGTTGACCGGGAGAGCGGAGGAAGCGCTGGCCCTCAGTGCGCTCATTATCCCCTCTCTCCAATTCAATTTTTTTTCATCGTGAAAAGCGATTTTTGTGAAACGCTTGTCATGACGAACCAATTTCATATTTCACTGTGTGTACATTAAACTAGGATATTCCAACAGATGTTTACATTTTGAATGGTTATTTACGAAGAAATACTTACATTTATTGGCTTCTTTCACATTTCCTTGTTTCGCAAAGCATTCTGGGAAATTTCTTCTACCCCTGTTTAGCCTGTTTGAACATGTTCAATGGCATAAAACTTTGGCAGCCAGCATGAGTTTAGCTGTCACGTTATTTGTTCTTTCATTCCCATTTCCCTCACTTCTTACTCACCAAACGCACTGGAGATTTCTTAGTGACAAGAATGTGCTTCATAATCATACAGTTCATCATCATAATGTTATAATACAGATTCTGACAGATTCCCTCAGGTATTGTCCCTCCTTGTACGGACAACTGCAAATAAAATATTGAATATGTTGAAATGAACTGTCACAGTCTGGAGTGTCCAGGTATCACAGCAGTTTATGGTTTTAATCAGTGCACTCATAGGATCCAGAGCTAAGACTTCTGTAATCAGCCCAAAGATTTTAAAATATGAACTTTTGAACTGACTTGTGTGGTTCTTGTGTGGTTCTCTCATCACATTCAATGTGTCACAATCAACATTAATTAGTCTGAACTGCACATCCTGATTTTTAGGTTGTCAGCTGTGTACACTGAAAAAACATATTTCATGTCCTCTTTTCTTTACACCCAGCACCAAGTGATTTGGGGCCAACATTTATTTTTAAAGCTGTTCAAATTCTAGTAAGGTTTTATTCTATACCAAAATACTATGGGGGTGGAAATATTGTTTGTAAGACCAAATGACTGCCAAGAGCATGGACCCATTTCTCCCTGTTTCTTCTCTGTATCTGAATTACAGTTTCTCTGCTTTCCCTCTTCTCTCTCTCAGGCTAAGATGACGACCTGGTAAAACAGAAAAAAAATAATAACAAATAATGAGAAGAAGAAGAAGCTGTACAGAGAGTGGAGGCAGGCGATACACGGCTGAGACTGGCAACAGAATTTTCATATTTCAGACTTCTGCAAATGTGTGTTTTGTTTCAGTGTGAGATAGTATGCTATGGGAGAGAATGGGGGCTGGGACAAAAAAATATATATTTTTTTTCTTTTTTTTTTTTTTAATCTCTTGTTGACCATCAAGTATTCTGAGGAAAGTAGACATTCAGGGCTCAGAGGGAGATCTGAAGCTTATAGGACCATGTAATAAAACATTCCAATGTGGCTCCAAGCCTTCAACTGTATTCTTAATGGGCATGCTAACTTAATTATCACATGATTAAATTGATTTGTACAGTTCAAGAAGAAAAGGGGCTTATGTGGGCCAGTTTTGTAATACAAACATTATGCAGTGCTACAGATTGAATGAGGAGTTTAATCATTACAAATGAAAACATTTCACTAAAGATTAACCTTGATTCTTAATATTTACAGGTATTTTCTTTTCTTTTTTTAATCCTGGGAGAATGTTTCTCTTCCTTTTTCTCTCTCTCTCTCTCTCTCTCTCTCTCACTCACTCACACACACACACATACACACACACACACACACACACACACACACATTTCCTGTCTCTGCCTTTACAGTCTGTTGCTTTACGTATTAACTGTCATCTTTTCTTGCTTTCACCAAAAATAAATAAATAAATAAAA
>OMKZ01043109.1:2611-16444 GCA_900302535.1 Neoniphon sammara
TCATGACTGGAGAGATCATGCAAGTGGCTTGAGCAACCAAATTGAGACAGTGTGGGCCACAGTGTACATAAATTGCGAGAGGCTGCTCTTTTTTAAAGTGAGCTTGCACACCCTGTTTACTGCTGGACATATTAGCAGTGCCATCATATGTTTGTCCATGCATTTGTGAAACGGGAAGATTGAGACGATGGAGAACATCCATGGCCATGTTTGCGATACTCTTGCCAGTGGTTGATGGGACTTCATAGAGGCCAATAAAGTCTTCTTTTGGATGGAGGTCCTTATCTACATGTCGAAGACAAATGGCTTTTCGCTCTGTGCCAGTTATGTCCTGTGTTCCATCAATTATGAGTGAATACTGTGCATGTGGAAGAGATTTAGTGTCATGCACTTCTTTCACAACCGTATTGCCAATTATTTGAAGTACTTCATTCTGTATTTTTCCACTTGTGTAGTCCTTGTGGCCTTTCAGCCAGTTTGTCAGTTTTTCATCACTCTTAGCCTTGTATTTTCAAAGGTGCTTGAAGTTCCCTTCTTCGTTTTCGTGTCCCCTAAATGCACTGCCTTGTTGTGCTAGATACTGGATGCCACCAACAATTTTGAACAGATTGTTTCTCGCCTCCTCTTGTTGTTTTGCATGTGCATGTGACAGTTTATATGTGATGGGTTGTGCATGACAAATGTGTGTCGTCACAGCAATCTTGTGTGCCTCTGATTTCTGATGAATGGAAAACTTCTCCACTGCTTTTTTCCAATTCTTGAATCTGGATGACACAAATGCTGAGTCGCTTTTACTTGCAAGGCCAGATTTTTTTGATGCTTTTGAGCAGTAAAAGCATAGTACCACTTTCAGCGTAGTACTGTAATGAAGCCAAGGGTTGTCAGTGAACCATTTCTCTTGAAACCTTAGCGTTTTCTTCAGGAGGCACTGTGGTGGTATCACTCTGATGTCAGGATGGTTGGGGCATTCTCCTAAGTCCTCCATAGCAGGAGCCTTAAAAATAAATACATAAATGAATGAATAAAGTTGTCAGAGTCTGCATCATCTTTTAAATCTTCTGAGTTCAAAGCAATAATAATAATTATTATTGTTGTTATTATATTTGGGTATAAGTAGTCTTGTGTTAAACCTGCTCTTGCCGGCACGATTTTGCCCAGGAATAAATCTAATCATATTTTATGAAACTAGCTTAGTAAATTAAGACTTGACTACATTTAGTACTGCTTTATTTTTCATTTTTTTGCCAGAGACACTGTTTATTTCCATTTTCGGTATTAGCTCACTTGTGACTCATCTTCCATGATTTCCCTTGTTGTAGCTCCTCTCACTTCTCACCTCACTCTGTCCATAACAGCCAGTCTGGACACAAGACAAATACAGCATGACTTCATTGAAGCTGATTAACAAGGAACAGCAATTACTATTATTGTATCTTTTAAATAGTCAGGGTTCTACTTGGTAGGAGAGAGGTCTTTAGGATCATCCAACAACCATTGTGGATGAAAATAAGCCCACAGAACTCATTCTCATATTAGATATTTTGCATGTTATCAAACTTGAGGTTTCCATTTTTCTTCCAAGTGGCCTAAGAAAACATCTGTATGATGTAGGGACAAAAATCTTGAATACGATCATCAGTCACTTACTTTTCCAACTCTACTCCTGTCTCTGTCACCTGAGATTGGAGAGTTTTCCCCAACTTCCCCAAAGGAGAAGTCCTAAAAAAAAAAAAATAAAAAAAAAAAAAATTAAATAACAGACTCAAACATGAATTCCTGGTTGTTATCATTCTAAATTGCAAATTCACCACTAAAAGTTGAATGTATAAGCTGTCACAATCTGATTCGTACCTATAACTTTTTTCCAATGTTTTCCCTTTCAGGAGAGAAGCCAAAACTTCCCTCATGTTGTCTGGAGCTCTATCACAACCACAATACACAAGACAAATAATAGGCCCAGCATGATGACAAACTCCAGCGTGACTGATTAAGGAACAATTATCTACTAAAACTACAGATCACAAATGGACAGTGATCACAAATCAGCTTTCTGTGTGGACTGACAAAGACTTTTTTATGTAGGGACAGAAATCTTGAAATATGATCATCAGTCACTTACTTTTTCAACTCCACTCCTGTCTCTGTCACCTGAGATTGGAGAGTTTTCCTCCAGTTCCCCCAAAGAGGAATCCTGAAAAATAAATAAATAAATAAAGTGAATGTCTGATATTATGAATTCCTGTCTTTACAAATTGCAAAATTCATCACAAAACTCTGGGTTTCAAATTTGGGGAATGAACACTCCACCCCTCAGAGGTCTTCAAATATGTTAACTAAAACTAAAATGTTGTCACTATTCACATTATTAAAAGATGACTGCCTTATCTCCATATATTCATCATTTCCCTGACTCACCTGAATGCTGGCCCTGCCTGTAACTCCCTCAGATGTACTCAAAATTGTCTCTCTTTGGTCCTATCGGGGCCAGTATATTAAGATAGAGTGAGGACAAACAGGACTGGACAGGAGTAGCCATTTGGTTGATGTTATTATGTTAGTGCACACATTTGGCTTCAACCAAGGATTTACTAGAGACTTACTTTTCTTTTAGGATTAAAAAAGCAGCGGATGTCTGACCCTGTTCTTTTCAAAGAAGACTTTTCCTTATAACTCATTTTGTTCACTCAACTTTTAGATAGGTAGGCTGGTATGTAAGCGAACCCTAGCTCTCCATGTTAGCCAACACAAATGCTAACTTGGCTCTGCTGTAACTTTGGTAACTTAGGTTTTTGTCAGGACAGGAGGAACAAACTTATTTTTAATGACCCGCGAGTTACTGTAAATGCTGTGCAACTTCACTCACCTTAGGAGTAACATCATCAACTGCACTTCTCCGACCATCTCGCGCTGTCAAGTTTCCAGTAAACTCTGTGATTCAGATTCAGGGGCTGGAGTCCCAGCTCGCAGGAGAGCTCTTGCCATTCAGATTCAGGGGCACAAATCTCCGGCAAGCTAGGGGCAGGCAGCCAAAAGTCTTTGGTGCTCTAAAATAATTCTGAGGTCCGGGAAATTTATTGGGGGGGACAAATTATCTTACTAAATATTGGAGGGGACATGTCCCCCCTGCCCCCCCTGTTCGTGACGCCTATGGTCTATACCGACATCTCACAGGACGTTCTCATACTCCAAAAAATATGGTCGCCATTGGCCGCCATCCGCCAATCAGCTTTCAGCAGCATTTAGACAAGGTTAGTGATGGCCCAGCAGCACAAAATTTGATGGGTGTGTGTAACTAATGGGCCTTGCAGTACTGTGTAAAATTTGGGGAAAATCGGGGGGCGCTGTAGCTGCAGTTGAAAATATCGGAAAAAATGAACGATAGCTTCTCATGCTGACAATTACCTATGGATATGAGTTTGATGTCAAATGATTCCTCTGATTAAGCCAAACAATTTTGCCAATACAAGTCTTCATGCCAATTGCTTCAGTTTTTCAGCATTTAGAATTTTGTCTCAAACAGTATTTTCGCTACCCCCCTACAATTTTTGAGCAGCCCTCACCAAATTTAGTACAGAAAATCTCTCCACCAAGCTGGAAAAAGTTACTTTTTCGAATTTTTGATTTTCCGTACGGTTGTGCAGTAATTGGCCCTCAAAGTTTGCTCATTACATGGGTGGGGCTTACATTACAAAAAATGTCATGTCCTTTCAGCTTTGAGCTATTGCAGCCAAACTTGGTGGACATGTGTAGATATGACGTCTGAGTTACCATGACAAATTTGCTGTCATTTGCCCAATAGGTGGCACTGTAGTAGTACAACAAGTGAACTGAGCTTTGCTCTTTAAAATTCTTCATCTTCTTCTTCGTCTTCTTCTTCTTCTTCTTCTTCTTCTTCTTCCACTTATACTGAGATTCATATTGCGGCTATAATTATTTTTATTTTTATTACAGCATTCAACACTTTCAAGTGCTTAAAAAGAAAGAAAAGCAAAAGCAATATAATAAAGGTAAGAAATATAGTCAAGAATTGTTAAAGGAATGTCAAACTAATAAAAGGACACTGCATAAAAGCAAGTCTATAAAAAGAGTTTTTACGTTTTAAAAAGTGATATAAAAGATTATCCAGATATAGCAGTCAGTCTAAATTTCAGCAGCCTGGATGATAAAGAACTAGTTGCCTCTTTGTGACTTTTACCTTCTATGACCAACTAGTCAATGATTTGCTCTCTCCTATGTCTCTCCTAATTATCAGATTTCATACAGATATCATGGAAGCTGTAGCTACTGAACAAGTGACTAATCCCAATGACTAAAAACCACAGGCAAAATGACTAACAAATGACAGTGTCCTTTTAGGGGAATCTGCCTCTTCTCTTGGTAAAGGCCAGCTTTCAATAAGAGGACTTTCTAATAGCTTAATTTTCTGATATCATTTTAAGAAAGAATTCTAAAAAAAAACAACAGAGGTAAAAATGCAGACATTTCCATGTTCCTTTTGACAGAGACTGTGAACCTTAATCCTGCTTTTATCAAACATTTTTGAACACATTTAATAAACAAAAGCATGAATGAACTTGTAAAGGGTCATACATGTTGAGCTGTGTTTCAACACTAAGGGTGATTGATTCTGACTGTCCTCAGTCTAGACTTAAGTCTAAAGGTGATTTTACGGTCAGGGATCCTAGATGGTGGACTAACCTGCCTGAAATTAGTTAAATCACATCTGTCCTTTTTTTGTCATTTATATATAACTTGTGTTCATCTATTATTAGTATTAGTATTATCTTACTGTAATTTCTTTTGTTCCCTTGTTTGTTTCAATTGAATTCGATATGTTATTCTGTTTCACGCAAAGGACTTCATAAACTTATATATACATTGCATTTGTTGTAACAAATTACATATACTTGTTTCACTGAGTAGCTTTTTGTGTCTGTTTTATTTATTTATTTATCTTTTAATACACTTTAAAAACTGTAATCCATTTACAAACGTACATTTACTCAAGTAGAGTTCACAGTAAAAAATTTCACTTCTACCCTAGTAAACTTCGAGCAAAGTAACAGTACTTGGGCAAGATGAGTTCGTACTCTCTCCACCTCTGGTATGCACACACAGAGTTCCATGTGCTATACTACTGTTTGTTGTTGTGGCCATGGTAATTCATGAAAAAATGGAAAACAATGAATTTGTGGGTTGGTGGGAGGGTTGGTGTGATGATCACAAGGAATGAATTTTGCAGGGGAGGACTGAAAGAAGAACAGAAGCAGGGAAAAGGCAGTAGGACATACGTGGGGTGGGAGGAGAGGGGATTCCCTGTGTCACCAGTTGACCCTTTGGCCTTGTGTTTTGGCTGACTGGGACTGAACAAAATTTCACTGTTCGTAACACTGGTGTTTCCTTTTACACATTTTTTTGTGTGTGGAAAAACATGTATTTCAAGATATTTCTCTAGAGTAAACTAGAGTAAACTTTTTTTTTTCAACATAGAATCCTATGGGAAGCATCCACTTGCAGCAGCACTGCGGCCGCTCTTTAAAAAGCACTGGACCCAACGCTTTTGAAAGTTGAAACCAGCTGAACTTTTAATGAAAAAAGCATTCCAACGCTAGCTACTACAACAGCGACCACACAGAGGCAGTGTGTGAGACTGGGAGGCTGTTGGGAATATCCGTTAAGTGTTTCAAAATAAAGTCTACTCTTTTGCTAGCTACAAATGCTGGTTAACGTTAGCTGATAACATTACTGCAACCCTCAGTGTCTGTCTCTCAGCTACCAACCACTTCATCGTCACGTTAAATAAAATACAGAAAATGTAAACAATATATTGTTGCTAACTAGCTAACCAGTACAATCAGCTGAACCAAGGATACGCTGTGTAGGCTACTTTATTTGACCCACCTGCACAAAAAGCGCTCTCAGCAGTGCTTCCTCCTTTAAAAAAGCTGCTCCGTGTGTTCACGCTCAAACTATTACTTGCTAAAGCCTTTTTATGTAAACTTGTTAAGTGGTAATTCTGTGCCCCGCAAATGAATTCTTTATTTACCATATTTACCAGGATTCATGTTTTATTTTTTTATTATTTGTCCTTTATTTGCAGAAATTGCAGAATCAGGAAAGAATGTCTTTCTAGCTGTGGAGATTGCAAACTTTAGAGAGAGGCTGGTATGAGGGAAGTGACACCACAAGTTTATGATCATGGATTTCTACAATGGCAGAGTAAGGGTAAATTATAAAACGGAGTATTAGGGCCATGCTGAGAAAAAAAAAATATCTGAGATTTGGAGAGTAAAGTCATAATATTACGAGAATAAAGTCATAATTTTACGAGAAAGTTGTAATTTTACTAGAAAAAAACTCAATAAAGTCATAATTTTATGAGAATAAAGTCAGAATTTTCTAGTAAAATTACGACTTTATTCTCGTAAAATTATGACTTTATTCTAGTAAAATTATGACTTATTCTCATAATATTACGACTTTATTCTCGTAAAATTATGACTTCATTCTCGAAATCTCAGATTTTTTTTCTCAACATGGCCCTAATACTCTGTTGTAAAATTACCTATGGTCCAAACAGAGTATAGTAAGTAAGGGTAGTTGCTGGTGTTCTTATCTGAACACAGACTCACTTTTTGAGGCACAACGTACACATTTGATGATCAAAGCACTGAAAATTACATGGGTTTGCTAGAGCATCTTAGTTTAACCCATTTTCTGAGAATACATGCCATGTTTTGAGATTGCAGTTAGCAGCACTCCATTACATTTATCAACAACAATCTGTGATGAATTTGTGCATTGAATAGGACGAAACCTAAATTCTGACATAGTAAAAGCAAAATGGCAAATATCGCTCATTGCTTGGACAAAGCCAGCAATGAATAAAGTGGTGCAGGCTTGCATTATGTAATGTGAATGCATTGGCTGTTCGATGCCCTGTAGGAACCATTTCCGTTCAGTGGTAGAGTTCCTACCATCTAACTTATCTTCTTCTTTTTTTCTTTTTTTAATTCCATAATGTGTATTACAAATACACATAATACACTGTGTAAATATGACTGCTTCGGAGTTGCTGTAAGGTTTATTTTTTCACTCTGACAGAGCTAGGCTAATGACTCCTGTAGACTTCAAGTCTTTATGCTAAGCTACCCTGAAATACTACCCATAGGAACCAAACCAGTGGACATACAAAGGTGAAAATGGTATCGAACATCTTGTCTCAGTCTAGGTAAGTTGGAAAAAGGGTATTTTGCCCAAAATGTTGGAGTATTAGTTTAAAGGACGATAAAGGTTATTTTTTTAACATCTTAAAAGTCTCTGCTACTTCTGCTAGGATTCGTACCCAGGTTTAGAGATCATGGGTATTTTATTTTCTGCTTGAAATGTGCATTCTGTTGTGTGGTTGGTTCTACATGTATGTTAGCTCTGAGAATGTCAGAAATTCACACTGTTCCAGTACTTCTAGGTTCTTTCTTAGACTGCTTAAAACATGATCAATCTTCCTTGATCTCTTCTATGGACAGTACAGTAATATTAGCCCATTCTACCTGGCTAATTAGTGTTGTGCACATATATTAAACAAATGCTCATGAATCATTGTGATACACTAAAACCAAAACTTTAACTGTTGTCTTAAAATCATAAAATCATTTGTCTCAAAACTGCAACCAGTTGTATTAACGCCACCAAGTTTAATGTATGTACAGGGCACGGAACAGCTAATGCATTCACATTACATAATGCAAGCCTGCACCTCTTTATTCATTCCTGCTTTATCAAAGCATTGTCATTTCAGCTATGAATGTAAATATCCAATTATTTCAAAACTTTATTCACAGAATTGAATTGTTATTCTCCTGTGTGACTTTTAAAACAAACAAACAAACAAACATTAAATGAGCGATATTTTACCATTTTGCTTTTATTATGTCGGAATTTAGGCTTTGTCCTATAGACTTATATGTCTTTATGCTAAGCTAACATGAAATGCTACCTATAGGAGCCGAACCACTGGATGTACAGAGGTGAAAATGATGTCAAACATCTCTCAGTCTGGGTAAGGCAGAAAAGGGTATTTTCAAAATGCTGGAGTATTCCTTTAAGAAGTTTTAGTGTCCCATGGTGATCTGAATACTGACAGTATTCAGACAGTAAAATTCAAGGGGACAAACTAAATTCTTTGAATATTTTATATGAAAGCATTTAAACAGCTATTGGCAACTTCAATACAAAGTGCTTCATAAAAACTATACAGGTTGAGCCCTATTCCACACTCAAGTAGTGGCAGCAGTATGTTCTATTGTAAGATGGTCATTTCTACTTATTCATGTGATATCCATGACAGTGCACTGACCTCAAAATGAGCCTTTGCCATCAGCAGCTTTTGTCACGTCTCATCTGATAGCGCCACTTGCCCAATGGGATTTAAAAACAGGAAGTGAATCAAAGGCCAGAAACAGTCATGGAAAAAACATTTCCTGACTCCCCAGCGGAGACTAAAAAGAAAGGGTATCTCACTAGGTTTCGACTTCATTACTAATGCTGTAAGGTGGTGAAAAAACAGTATAAATTGACTGGAATTTTACTGAACTGGTCTGAACTGTAAAGGCTAAGGAATGCCTGTCAGGAATTTCATCATCCCTGTTTTGATCAAAACAGGATTAATGAGTGGTTTTCAAAATGGGCATTTTATTGCCAAAAAGGGTTTAAGATATTTTCAGCATTTTCGAGGTGATATTTTTATCTTTTCTTTTTTTTCATATGAATACACTTCTGACCCTGAATTAGAATAATTTTTGAATCTGTTGAAGCACAATAGGAGTTTGTCCTTGAAACCCAGGTAGTAGCCTGAGGTGTTTTGACTTTGTCGTGTTGATAACGTCGATAACTGTATAGTTTCTCAAAACTCTACAGTTAAAAACCTTGGTGTGACTTTTGACCCCAATCTCTCTCTAGACTCTCATATAAAAAATGTAACCAAAATCACATTCTTTCACCTCAGTATTATCGCCAAAATTCGTCCCATGTTAACGATGGCAGACACAGAAACTACTGTCCATGTGTTTGTCACATCTCGTCTTGATTATTGTAATGTTCTGTACTCTGGTCTGCCTGCCTGTAGTACTAAAAGTCTCCAGCTTGTCCAGAATGCTGCTGCCAGAATCCTGACCAGAACCAGGAAGTTTGACCACATTACACCTGTCCTGTCATCTCTTCATTGGCTCCCTATCCATGCCAGGGCAGATTTTAAGGTCCTCTCATTAATATATAAGATTCTACATGGCCTCACACCAGCTTATTTAACTGATTTAATTTCACCCTACAGTCCTTCCCATGCCCTTCGTTCTCAAGGTGCTGGTTTATTAGTTATTCCAAGAGTTAAAAAGAGTCGGCTTCTGTGCCTTTTCCTATCGCTCTCCCTTCCTTTGGAATGGTTTACCTGCAGAAATCAGGGAGGCGAATTCTCTTGCTACGTTCAAAACCAAACTCAAGATGTATCTGTTTTCTTTATCCTGTGGATAAAACTGGCTTCTATTTGACCATGGAGGGAGGCTCAGTCACTTCACAGACTGTCCTGTCTTAGTTTAGATTAGGGTCTAAGTCAGGGGGTGTCGTCCTACTTTGTTTCTTGTAAACTTGTGGGCCTGTAAAGCCCTTTGAGACTGTGAACAGTGATTCTGGGCTCTGAATAAATATGAACTTGAACTTATGAACTTGATTAAGAGCATATTCTTGTTTGATTCAATGATTCTGAGGCATCTTTGCAGCATGAGGGAGGGTATGAAGGAATTTCTATACAGTGCAATTATAATGTTTTAAAAATCATTTGGTGCTTTCCGTTACATTTATGCAACTGATTTTATCCTTAGGACTATCACTTGAAAAGTAAGGAATGTCTTATCAATGTGTGAAAGTGCACCCAAACATCTCATGTTTTTGCCACTTGTTTTAAGTGAAAACCCAGTAAGATAGGACAACATCCATGTTATAGTACCCTAGACTATAACATTGAGAATTTTCTTTGCTTTGCTGAGAAACAGCTTTTACATTCTACACTGAGCCTGTGAATATCACGCTGATATCCACACTGCAATATTAAATTGAGGACAAAGACAACTTTGACTGTTTCTCTCATCTTTTATTGAAAGAATTTCCATGACAGAGGGTTAACACTTACAAACTCAAAGCTGGGCACTGCCCCATACAAGCACAGTCTTGTACTAATTGGTACTGAGCCGCTCTAACAGAAAAGTTTATGGTTCCGTGCCTTGTTAAGATCTCTAACATTGTTCTGTTATGGAAAATTATAGTCCTATCCAATTTTATATTTAATGTGCTTCATAAAACATGAGATGAGGGCTAATATTAACACAATATATCAGGTCACCTATTTCCGCCTAACCCTTCTTATCTTTTTTAGCAACACAATCCTTATGGATGGTGTTTTTATGAAGGAGAACGGGAAGGAAACTGTTAAATGAGGGGAAACACTGTTGCTTTGAGGGACGAAAAGCATCACCTCGCACTAAGAATGTGGCGAGACGATACACTCACACCTGATAAGCGATGAGAGGATTTCAAAACAGCATGACCAAGAATGACCACAGCACTTTTAATGTTATTCATTCTGCTGAGTAAAGCTGAACAGCCAGTAGTTTGTAACATCTTCCAGGCTAAATGCTTAGAAATATAATTCAATTTATATCTTTGATGAAAATCTTTGAAATTGCAAAAGGTGATTTTTTTTTTGTTAAACTCTCCACATGGTTTAAGGCTCTTCTCTGTGCAAAAAATATGTGCTATTATTACAGTTACAATAATGAAATAATAAAGGAGCTACACTTGGGGCCTAAAGTAGCAACCAATGACTTAAAATTACAATACAACCAAAACCTTGAGAACAAATTTTCAGAATTTCTCTTTCTCAACCTGACTGACATAAACACTTGATCTTTTGGGTGGAAATATAAGAAAATTCCAGGTTGCAACTATAGTTATTATATTTCCCATGTACATTATAACAAACAAAATCCACAAGAGGTTATTACATAACCTCCCTGCTGATCTGAGGAAAATCATTGTGAAAGACCTTAGGGTGTAACCAGCAGTAGGATGAGTAATGATTGCTAACCACAACTGGCCGTACATTAGGAGTCAATAGGAAAAATGAATGGAAAATCTCAGCAAATTCAATGCTTTGTCCATGTTTACCTGCATGTGGTTGCAGTGAGTAAGTGGGTGAGGTTGTGGTAAACCAGACCAAATGTGCAGACAGAGGGCTGGTACAGTAGCTTGCACAAAAATGCATGCAATTGCACACACATCAAACAATTGTGCACCCATTAAACAAACATGTATGCATGCCTGTGCACACACAGACACACACTTACATAACCTGTCCAGTTCAAGCCTGTATTGGCTGTGTCCCTCAGTAAAGTGAGACAAAACACAAACACACAAACTAGAGTCTAACACGGTTCATATGCCTGTTCTTTAACTGTGCCACCTGCATCAGTCCAGACAAGCTCTGCAGTGATCCCACAGATAATGAACACTGACATCTTGGCAACTTGACACTGCGTCACATCTTGCCTAGATCAACCCAGTGTTATTTGGCTTGATAATAATCTACAAAAGCAGCACAGGAAAGAAATTCAGAGGGAAAAAGAAGTGCAACTGCCTATTTGCAGTTTGATCCTAAGTGTACTTGCATTTTCTTTCTTTCTTTCTGTCGTTCTTTCTTTCTGTCGTTCTTTCTTTCTGTTTTTGGCAAACAAATCTTTTCTGATTTTATGGCATAATTTATTAACATGACTACCATGTAATGATTGTGACTTTAATTCAGAACTGCTCATATTATTCCTGTCTCTCTTCACCTTATACTATAAATCAGAAATATCTTAAAAAATAATACCTTGCTGTTTACTTCCTTGTTTTTCCTCATCGTCCACATTCTGATTAATTGCAGCTTTCCCTCTCCATCTCCCTACCTGGAGGAGACTGACTCATCGTCTCATTTCATTTTGTGCTGCTCAGTGGGACCACTGAGTCACTGTGTGTGCGCGTCTGTCAACACACTGATAACAGGTTTGCCATTCCTGTCTGAATGTCTGGGAAGAGACATAAATCAGTGTCTGAGCAGGAAGACAAAACAAGATGACTGTCTCTGAATTCTGGTGCCCTTTGACCCAATGTGCTGCAACCAGCCAGGCAGAAAGGAAAAACCCAGCCTTAAGGACATTAACACTGTTTAAAAACAGGGAATGACAATTTACATTACAGTTCCCTGGGCTGTATTCACAAAACATCTTAAGGCTAACAGCTCCTGACTCACTGATTTAGGAGCAACTCCTAAAAATAATGGACATGTCATTCCTAATTGTTTTTATAAATTCCTTAAAATGTCCAGGTTTTTGCTTAGCTGAAGTTATGATTTGTAAGACTGATCAACACTCCCAACACACATAGAAAGTTAACATTAATGCAGTGCAAACATTGCCACATTTTGCTGTTCAACAACTTTTACTGAGGAATTGAGAGAACTCCTAAACTAAGAGAAAGGGTGGGGTCGACCTTGTTGCTATGGATGACGTCTTGTTTCCTGAGTTTACTTTCTGTGCACACAGTGACAGCTTATAGGGGATCTATGTCAGTGAAATGATTGTAGGAATACTATAGAAGGAGATAACATGTTGATGTATTCATCTGCAGGGTATCTCCTGGTTATGAATGAATGAATTGTCCATACCTACAGTGACAGCAGTTTCCAGTGGAAACTAATGTTGAACAGTAAAATGTGTCTGTACTTGCACTGCACCAATGTTAACTTTCTATGACTGTCGGGGGAGTTGGACAGTATTTCACATCTCCATAACCTTAAAAAGGTTACTAAATTTTTTTTAAATGTTTAATTTTCTTATTTTTGATCATAAAGACTGCAAAAGCATAACAATAGTAATAACTTTTTTTTTTAATTGTGTGAAACTGTGATGGCAGAAATTAAACTGTGGCGGATCAGTTTGATACATTAAAGCTGCTGTAAGCGATATTTTTTTATTAAAATAAATGTTAAATAGCTTTAAATTATGCCAGCAATCTCTGATATAGTGTTTAGTCGGAAACATGGATCTGTCAGTGCCTCCGCTTTGTAGTAAACAGAAAGTAAAATTTCTGTTCCCAGGAGAGAGAACTCCACAAAGAGGCGGTCCTCTGTCGTTCACGCGTTCACAATGAGGAAGCACACACACACACTGGTTTCTGTCACTTTCGGGGACATTACATTGACTTACATTCATTTCCTAGAGACATATCCTAACCATAACCACTACGTGCCTAACCCTGACCCTGACCCTAACCCTAACCTTAACCTAACCCTAAAGTTACCTTACCTTTAAATGAAGCGTTCACCCTAAAATTAATTCATTTACATTGTGGGGACCTGGTTTTTGTCCCCATAAGGGAGGTGAGTCCCCACAAGATGACTGTGTAAACAGATTGAGGTCCCCACAACTATAGCAATACCTAGTACACACACACACACACACACACACACACACCAGTGTATGACTGACACACATTCTCTCTACCCTCTCTATAGGGGCTTTCAGATAGGACGCACAAACTCCAGCCCTCCGCCGTTGAACCCATTCATTGTCTACGTGTTGCGCAGCGCAAGAGCGCGTCTACGTGGCGCCGAGCTGAGCGCAGCGTGAGGGTCGCACTTGTGTCCTGCGTGTACAAGTTCCCTACAAGTTCAGCCAAGTTTAACTTGGGCGCAGCGCTCAGTGACGACACCTCGGCGCAACCAATAGGAGGGAATCTGGCAGATCA
>OMKZ01043111.1:2289-20800 GCA_900302535.1 Neoniphon sammara
GAGAAGAAAAATAAGATTTTAAGACTCAATACTAAGTGCTGAGATGAAGATTTCAGTAGTCTGTGTGTGTTTGCGTACGTGTGTGTGTATGTGTTTGTGTGTGTGTGTGTGTGTGTGTGTGGGCACAGTGGGAGGGAGGCAGGCTGTCTGCGAGTAGAAATGCGAAAATGTCAAATTGCTCCTCCAGACATGGGAACAGAGAACAGTGGAGGTAGTCTGTGTGTGTGTGTGTCCATGTCTGTGTGTGTGTGTGTTGGTAGCAGGGGGTTGCTGCCTGGTTTTCCATGGACCTCTGGGACCAGGGAGGCTGGAGATAAGCCCACCTTGCCACCCCCACCCCCAGCCCAGCATCAGTGGCTCTCATTCTGTTTTTGACTGCTCATGTCGTACCATTCGGGTCCCCTGTACTGATAACCCCAAGCAGGAAAAAAGCCTTTTATGTAGCATGTCTGAGCCATTTAGTCTACCGCCCACACATGAACACACACTCACACATACGCACAGACGTTTTCACTTATATGTGCGCCATATTCCTGTATACCATATTCAGCTACCTCTAAATTACTCCTCACAAAGCAGACACTCACTGAATAAATCCTTAGTGTCAGATAGCAAAGGGAGAGGGTGAGAGCAGCTAGGTGGTGTGAAAGTGCAGCTGAGGGGGAGCACGGCCTCAGGCTGAGGGTCAGAGTTCTCCTGAGGTCATTCACAACACAGACAATTAGCAAAGACAGGGAGGGAGAAGAAAAGGGAGAGAGAGATAGACAAGAGATAGAGAGAGGGAGAGAGCGGGAGCCTGAGAGAATGAAAATGAATGGGGGAGACAGGGAGACCGACTCCAGAGGCATTGATACAGGCCCCGAGTCTCTTTGATCTATTACTGCCAGCTTCCTGAAGTAAACGCAGGCTAATTGTGTGGATCAGGTTGAGATGCTTATCTGTGTCCGCCTGTCTGTTTCCTGCAACGCTTCGATACGTTTCTCCGGCAATACAGAGAAGGCCAAGCCTGTCAGGCCCCATCAGATTCCTGAAGGTACTAATAGATGCACACAGCATCCAACTGCTTCAATCCCCCATCCGCCACCCACCGCATCACTAAGTCCACACCAGGTTTGACCACACTCATATCTATTGACCTTTTAATCCAGCAAGCGTGCTTCACAATTAATGCAAACCTGATAAAGAAAAAAGGCTGCTTTTTTTAACAAAAAAAAAAAAATCCATTTAATTTTGCCGTAAACTTATCTTTTAATTGCCTGGTTGCCATACTTAGTTGGTTTGGTAAAACTTTTGATTGCAGTGTAGAGACAAACATGTTATCATTTATATTGCTGTTATCTTCATTCTTCTTATTTTCTGAACAGTGTCACAATTGCCAAAAATGGTGTTTTAGCCTACCTCAAAGGGTGCTAGCATTTCAGAAAATGGCGAAGAGAGAGAAACAGAGGCAAAAGGATGCAAAGGGAGTTAAGAAGCAAGACAGAGAGAGAGAAAAGAAGTAGTTTCATACTTTTAGATCTAACTGAACTTTGGAGCAGCTAGGAGGTGGTGGTGGGGAGAGGCGTGGGTGATAATGGCTTCCTTTTGAAGTCCCTAGAATAAATATTGGTGCTGATGTTGTAGTGCAGGCTTTAATGGGCCCTTCTTCATGACCCCCCTCCAGCATGGAGCCCATAGAAGCCCTCCCTGTGGATTCCTCCTCCCCTCCTCTGCACCCAGGGTCCACAGAGATGAGACACAGGGGGTCTCCAGGGGGAAATAGCTCATCTGGCGATGACGCTACTCATTGCAGGCCTGATTGGGTGGTGGTGCCTCGGGCCAGGGCCAGGGCCAGATAGTGGACATATATCAATACAGAGCTACTGTGGCGGCTACTGGAGACACTGTTGCCCTGGTCTGAGAGGGCCTGGCCTCATGTTGATGAAAGCTCTATTACTGGAGTTCACTGCAGCAGCTGAATGAAGAGTAAGTAATTTTTGAAGTAAGTAAGCAAGTAAGCAAGCAAGTAAGTAAGTGGGTAAGTAAGTAAGTACGTTTGGTTGCAACACATTACAAGGACATGAGAATATGACTAAATGCACATACATATGCTCACATTTAAATACTCTGGTATGCACATTATCCATAAATATACAACACACAAACACACATTCAAGGAATTAAAAACCAAGTAAAAACATTAAACAAGTGCTCTCTAACCCTCTATTTCACTTTTTTTGAGTATCTTCAGCATCTATTTGGATGGAACTCATGCAGTGTTGTTACTTTCAAATGCAATATACAGGCAACAGCCCTGCAATGTGTTGTATATTTGGGGTATATTCTGTGGATGCACTGAGAGGCGATGGAAAAGGCCAATTTGCAGAGCTGAGGGTGTAATAACTGTGTTTTGATGTGGCATTTCCAGATCTAGATCTGATTGATCTAAAAATTCAATCCAGCTAGGCAGTACTTAAAACTTTTTTATGCTCATGTACAAAGTCACATTTACAGCATCATCATATGCTCAGCAGCCTTTAACAGAGCCAGTAAAATAAATAAGCTCTTCTCCAATAAATGATTTTCTCATTTTCTCATATGCATCTCCAGCTTTAGGACACTGTTCTTCAGTGGTATTGCAGCATGAGTGGGAGTTTTGGCCTTGTTATTATGTAGCTTGCAGCAGCCCTGTGTGGAGCAGTGGTGTTTTATTCAAGCAGCAGATCCCATTAGTTAACATTTCTGTGTGTGTGTATGTGTTTGTGCACGTCTACGAGATCAGCATGTTTATGAGAGTGTCCCTATGTGTGTGTGTGTGCATTTGTTCCTGCAATTATTTGTATGTTCATGTGTGTATGTGAGAGAAAGAGATTGACTGCATGGCGGACCGGGCTCCCATCTAGTAGCCGCATTGCTCCACCTCAGGCGTTGGACTCCACTCTGTCACTCAGGGTGACACATGGAGAGGCAGCCCCCTGCCCGTGGCGTACGGTTGGGATCACAGGCCTGTCACTGTCTGTCACTCCAGCTTTGTCCTCCGTCATGCCCCCACGCTGGCAGGGGGGGAAGCCCGTCAGGAACAGTGACAGACTGACAGGTGACAGGTGAAGAGTGCCAGACAGGCAGTGCCAGAGACACACAAACCTTCATACATACCCAGGATCGTGTGGTTCAGTGTGTGTATGTCAGTGTGCATGCGCTCTTGCATACAAACTCACATCGCTGCTGTGAGTCACACCACTGTTGGTGATTTTCACTGGAAGGATTACAAGGCTCTTTATGTGTTATAATAAAGATGTCTTGGGTTAATGGCATCCTCTCAAAACAGACTGTATAACTTCAAGCATCTAACACTTTCCATCAAGGATTCATTAACTCATGTTTACTAATGCATATACTAACATGAATTAAACATGAATCACAATATTAACAAAGATTAGTTCACTTTAAATGCACAGGAACAACTATTAATTCATGTTCTGCTACATGCGCGTTATGTCAACCATTGTGTGTAAGTGTGCATAGTGCCACTAGTAGGTCATATTAAATGCACAATAAACAATATTAGTTAATTAACACTTAATATAAAGTGTTATATGTTTGTATGGACGCACACATGCATGCAAATGTGCAAATTCAGATGCACATATTGAAAGACACAAGCAGGCAAACATTGAACTCTATATTTTTTAGTACTGTATACTAATATGTATTCAGATACAGTACACACAGATCATGTCAAAACAAGCATGTAGACACCATTGCTTGTGAAATCCACTGATGTATGCTCACTGTATACACACACACACACACACACACACACCAGCATATCATCTTTTGATCCCATCAGCGTACCCTGCTGGGGTTAAAACATGCTCACTGCAGCTTTGTTGCTGATGCTGTCAGATCTAAGCAGAGGCAGAAAGTGTGTGTGTATACAGCACGTTTGATGCTGGAATATGTTTAGGCTTACATTCAATTTTGCGTGCTGGAAAAGGCAAACATATCATCAGGGTCAGGGCCAAATATTTTGCTTCATTTTAAGCATTTATCACCGAAACCATTGTCAATCTCTTGCGAACCGCAAAAATGAGTTTTCTCTGACAGGTGACAATTACATGAAATGATGTTGAATAATTACTGAGAAAATACGCAGAGACACCAAGTTATTAAAGTGCAATAGAATTACAGCCAACATATGTGCAGGGCCCAATATGTGATTAGATTTACGGCTCTCTTTGTCACTCGATGGGCTTTTAATGGTCATTATTGCTGCTGCTTGCGGTCCCAAATTGAGCATCAAACCTTCACTCTGGCTCGAACATATTCCGTCGCCAGGGGTTGCACCCAAATCGTTCCATTTGACCTGAATCTCCCATTCCATTACCCAACATTCCCTGTGGGGACAGTAGTGCTCCCACAGCACTTGAACTCTGACCCTGGCCCCATCAGGAGAGCAGCCAATAACACTGAGGGAGACTTTATAGCCACCCAGGCATCTGAATTGTCTCCCCTTATGTCTCAGTGGGGAGATTCAGTCATAATGATGCCCTATGAGGTTTTGCTCTGAAATGTGATTTACTTCTTATTACCCACAGTCATATTGTGTTACTCAGTATTTGTCAGGGGATCGTATGGAAATCTGTGTACATGTGAACACCTTTATCTAACATCTCAGTGAAACCAAAAAGAAAGAAATAAGCACCACCAACAAACAAGGACATTTTATAGAAGTCTTCGATTAGATTATTAACATTTAACCTCTCCCTGAAAATGAGACTTGGGTCAAAAATAGTTTATTTATGTTCTCCTTATGCAAATATCAGATGGGTGGGGTCAGCATCAAGCATCAGGTCAGCTGTCAATCATGGAATAGCATAATGATAATAAACTTTAATGCAAAAAATAAACATTATATCAGACTTGCTTTTCTTTGGCAGGTGCTGTATCATGGGTTTACAATGATTTTGACTGTTAAGGTTTTTATGTTCTTAGTGAGGGTCTAAGGTCAGTGGATGTCGTTTTTTTGTCATATTGTTTTCATAATATGAGCCCTTGCAGACTTGTAACTGTGATTAAGAGCTATACAAATAAACTTGACTTTACTTGGCTTGATTACTTGGTGCTGGCACATTACAGGACAGTTGCACAATCCAGGCTAGACATACTTGGTGCAAGACAAAATGTAACAGGACCTCGCATGTAGCGCTAACCTAATGCATGATAGAAAACAAAAACGTACAATAAACAACCTGCAAGTGCACAGGAGTTGTTGCAGTGGGGATTTGACAGATGCAGCAGTTGAAAGCCAACCTGACAGTGTCAGGTGTTCAGAGGGAGTCGCAGCAGAGGCATAGTTTTATAATAGCTGCAAAGAACAGCTAGGTTGGTAAATAGCAAAAGATGCATAAACAGCAGTTAAGCAAAGTACAGTTAGATTGATGGGTAGCCTCTAAGGCTTATGTCGGTGTCTTTGTGCAGCTTAGCAAGGTTTAATCAGTGTGTCAGTCAAGGATGCTCTGTGTGTGTGTGTGTGTGTGTGTGTGTGTGCGCGTGTGCGTGTGTTACAAGAGAGAGAGCATGTGGTTGATTACTGTTGCTGTTACTACATACCTTGGTTTGTGAAAACCGCTTTACAAATTGTTTATGTGTCAGTGTGTGATTGAATGTCCATGCTAATGTGGAATTTGCAGGAGCTGGGTGTTCTGCTGAAGGAGGAGGGTAAATGCTGACTACTCCATACAGAATATGTGTGCCAATATACATTCTCTCCAAAAACTCCAGGTACACAACTATGCAGCAAACACCTCTACAGTGTGACATGTGACCCTCCATTATCAGCTTTGAACCTATGCTGCCACCGCCAGATAATAACATTGAGGACAAAAAGCTATTTCATTATATGGCTAAGGTAACAATGTTCTGGAATCCAGGTTTTTCCTTATGCTCTACAAATGAGATTTAACTTATCAACATCAATATTTGGCATGGACTTTTATCTAAAGCGTCATATAGCACCATCACCAGTGATGCATCTTTCGTTTGGTTTGTACCAGAAGGAATTGATCTCCTAACCCTGGCAGTGTCAACACCATGATCCACCCGCTGAGCTAGACAAGACTGTTTCGTCCAAATGTCCAGAAGGCACTGAAAAACAGCTGTCTTTGTGTTTATGAATTTTATTAACAGAAGCCTATCCAACCTTATAGGGGGAGAGCCAAGACATGTCTGATGTAGTTGTGGCTCCGGCAGATTGACAGGATGAATACCTCTGCTGATCCATCATTTGGGTCCTTTGGCCTCAAACTCGTACGCTGACATAAATATCTGGCAACAAGAAGTAATCCCCTTCAAAGTCTAATTTCCTGAAAATTAGTTCAGGGAAGGAGGAATGGAAAAAGAGAATTCAAAACTGAGTCGCACAAGCACATTGGTTGCATCTGCACGAGCAAGTATCATAACACACACACACACACACACACACACACAAACATTGTGTTGGTACATACACATACACACACGCCCCACCTCTTGAGAAATTAGTGGAAACAGTTTTGGTACAATGGCTGGCTTGTGTAAAGCAAGAATAAAGGCCAGGTACAAAGGGATGGAGGAAGGCGGCATGGCGGGGAGGAAGAGGAGATGTGTGTTTTCACTGTTCACTGAAGCCTGGCAGGCCTGTGGGATTGGCAGAGGAGATTGGTGGGGATATGAGAGGAGTAGCACTTGAAAGCCCAGCCAGGAGTTTAAGATGTTCAGAGGGAGTTATTGGTCGCCTGCTCTTCCTCTCCCCTCCCCTCCTCTGCCTTCCTGACTCTTTTCAAGCTCCGGGCCTGTAGACCCTTTCTTCTCCTCTCGTCCCTCTGAGAGCCACGACATGCATGGTAGATACAAGGAAGGAGAGAGAAAGTACAGAGGGAGAGCGAGAGAAAGGAAGAGGGGGAAATACGGGAGAAGGACTCCAGACTTAGAGAGAGAAAGTAGGATACAAAGTAAGACATGGACTTCACAAGGGAAGAGAAAGTGAGAGGAGGAGAGAGGGAGAGAAATGCAACGAGGATACAGGAGGAGCGCAAGCTGTCTCTTGATGCCGGCGTCTATTGATTCCTCCAACACACTGATGTCCTCTTCATCCCTCTGCTGTTATGTTTCTGTGTCAGATCATTCAAGGGAGCATTTAACCTTTAGCGAAACCTCAAACCAGTAGTATCAATCAATCAATCAAACTTTATTTACATAGCACCTTTCAAACAAATCAAATACAATTCAAAGTGCTTTACAAGCGATCAATAAAACGTAGGATGTTAAAAGTGAATTTAGAGATGAATGCACATCAAAACAACTGGAAAAAAAATCACAAAAAAGTTAATTGAATAAGACAACAATACAAGATAGGGAGTTCAAATAACAAAAGATGAATAATAAAAGATAATACAAGCAATAAAAAATTATAAATAAAATTATGAAATACTCCACAAAATAAAAATATTATAGCAAAACGGTGAAATATTAACAAAATTAAATATAATAAAATAAATCTTAATGATCAACAGTAAAATGTTGATGAAACAAAATAGTATAACAAATTAGAACAACAGTAATGATGATGATAAATCAAATAAGTATAAATTATAAAACCATAAAATTACACTACAGAAAAGCCAGACTAAATAGATGGGTTTTTAGTTTACATTTTAAAAATATCAATATTTTCACCTCCTCTCAGATCCTCTGGAAGGCTGTTCCAGCAGCTTGGAGCGCTGGCTGAAAGCAGCATCACCAAATGCTTTTGTTCTGCTTTGAGGAACAGCTGAAAGAGAAGAACCCGAGGATCTGAGGGGCCTTCCTGCTTTACAAACCAAAAGCATTTCTGAGAGGTAGACTGATGCAAGGCCATTTAGTGCCTTATAAACTAAAAAAGAATTTTAAAATCAATATGGAAACTAACCAATGTAAAGACTTTAAATTAAGCCTAGTGTGTGCTCTCTTTTTGGTCTTAGTCAGCACTTGTGCAGCAGAATTTTGAATTAATTGTAGCTGGTTTATTGCATTCTTTGGTAGACCAGAAAGGAGAGCATACAGTAGTCTAGCCTGATGGTTATAAAAGCATGTCTGTGTTGCTCAGAGGGAGAAACTGCCTCACTTTGGAGATGTTCTTCAAAGGTTAAAATGCTGTTTTTGTGACACATGAGCCTTAAAATTAAAATTAGAATCAAACATCGCCCCTAGATTTCTTGCTTGTTGGCTTGGGTTGAATCCTACTACATTTAGTTTGGAGGCCAATGATCAATACTTCTGTTTTATCCTGGTTGAGCTGTAAAAAACTCTGACATCCAGGCTTTTATATCTAAAATACAGTCAAAAAGTGAGTCAATCTATAAATGGATATACTGTTGGACTCATCAGAGGTTCAGTTCAATATAAGAAATGATAGGACTAAGGAGGGAATGAGAGCGCTCCATTTGTCAGCCCTGCACCATGCTGCATCTGTTACCTTTTCACCATGCTGGCTTCTTTCAGGTGTTCATACAAAATCCCTCTGATAGCCTTTGCTTTGGCTTGTCTGGTGTCAAGTCTTAATAAGGTGCAGAAAACATGAATCCTCTGTGCCAGGGGTCTGCTGGAGTATGGAAAGACTGTAAACAGCATGGATCCATAGACTGCTGAGCAGGGTGTTCACTATCAGTACAATTAGAGAATAGCTTGGTGTCCTGATCAGCAGGTGGAAAAGATGAAAACTGAGCCAGATCTTAGCATGACACCTGTAGCATTTCAGTCATTTACAGAATGGTGACAAAGATGGGCGGATACGCAGTAGATCTATGGATAATGATCTTTTGGTTGACTTGACTTCATGTAGTGTGCATGGACAAACATTTTTCTCTACACTCTTAAGACAATGTTACTGTCGTGGTTCTGTTCTACAGACTTGTGTTAACTTTTTGGACTCATGTTTTGTGTTTTAGGGTTTTAATTCCTGTGTTTCCTCTCTGTATATTTGGATATGTTCTGTTTTTTTTTTTTTTTTTTTTCTTGTTTCAGTAGCCCATGTTCCCCTACACACCTGCCCTGAGTTAGTCTCGTCTGTCCCGCCCTTGTTTTCCCCTTGCCTTTTGTCTCTCCCAGCCAATCCTTGTGTTTCCCTCCTTTTGCCAGTGGCTCTCCACTCCAGCTGTACCTTGTTCTTGTAATTAGCTCTCTGTGTATATATACCTGCCTTTTCCCTTTGTTCTTGTTTGCCTGTCAATGTGTCCTAGTGTTGAAGCTGTATCTGTCCCGTGTGTTTTTGCTCCTTGTGTATGTCCAGCCAGTTCAGTTTGTCTTTGCCTACCTGTAACCTGTGTCTGGGCTTAAATTATTCTCTAATTTCTTTGCCTGTTGTCTCCTGTGTTTGGGTTAGTTACAAACGCAGGAATTTAACAGGTACAAGTCAATGCAAAATTTGCATGACTGTTTTTGATTCATGCAACTGCATGGAGAAGCTCTCAGGTTCTGACAGATTTGTTGCCCTGGGATAGTTCTGAACACTAATTTTGTGTTTACACAAACCATGACATGTTACAATTCAATATATGTTTTGAATGTTTCATGTTTCATCCAACCACTCATATTGCAGATATGCCTCAGTAAAAGAATAAATTTTGCAAATACATAACATGTTTAAATCAAAACAATACACATTTAAGATTTGTCAAAATTATCTAATATGAGCTGCTGTTCATGCCTTTTAAGATGGCTTACCTTCAGTAGCTATAAATTGACTAAAGTATTGTGAAAGGCATCATTAAAACTAATATACAAATCCATCCTGTATACTGTACATCAAGTAACTCACCTTACTTTTTACTCTTTTGTCCTTAAAGGCACCATCCAGTAATCTCATTAAGCAATTCAAATTTATTAGATCCTTTGAAAAAGGGCTGAACTCAGTTATGTATTTTTATATCCACCAGCCACAATCCCAATGTCTGGTGGGATCCAAGTTCAGCTGATGAATTGGGGAAGGGAAGACACAAGAGTGCCTGTTTTGGATCGGCTATTTCTCCCATCTTTGTAACAGTGGATGAGGTCAGCAGTAGAGGGTTTAAAGCAGGGCTGCTACACGTTAAAGACAGAATAAATTTAGCTGTGACAAGATGAGAGTGAGAAATGACAGATGGAAATAGGTTTTCCTTTTCAATACCATGTGTGTCTTCTATCAAATCCTTCATTCTTTGTCAGAGTGACCAGGGAGAGTAAAGTGGTTGAACTCTGGCTGAGAGAGGAAAAAAGGAAGAAAAAGTTGAACTTGCACTCTCACAGGACTCTTTCATAACCATTAACTGTGTGATGACACCAGCGGATATTCAGATTGATTTACCATCGTCCAGGGACTGCTCGGCCCCAGCAGAAGTCTCCCATAGCAAAGATTCATTTGTGTCCTTAATGAAAGACTTCCTGCCCTAACGTTTCTTCAAACTAAAATCCACCCATTTTATATTTCGCTTTGATTGCCATAATGGCCTTATTTATGAGGTCACTGCTGAAACTCGTCTCTCATTGGTAGCAATATAGCCACAAAAGGGGCAGAGAATTAATCTAAGATCTCCAGATCCGACCCTCATTTATCAAAAAATGCAGTGGTGCCCCTAAAATCAATGAAGGAGTTAAGGAAATGCCAAACCACAAGATAAAGCACAATTTGTCTGGAAAGTCTTGGCAAAACCCCAATGTAATAAAGTAGAAAAATACCTAAGCAAATTTTACGGTTCTAACTTGTAGAAGGGAAACCTCTGAAAAACATTCAAACACCGCTGTGGAAAAATGAACATCGCAAGTGGTTATCTGTCTAAAGAGGCCACTTTTACCATATGGGCCCTGTGTTAAGCAATTACTGTCCCATAATACCATTAATGACATTGACATATTCACCCTGTGGAGTAACCTGTGAGGTAAGATCAAAGAAGTCATCAGCGGAGACCCTGACCAGGCCTGGAGGGGAAGGGGCATCAAAGCCTCAGAAAATCACTGCGTGTAACAGTCAGACATTAGAGTCCACAATACTGGCCTGATTAACATGTCAGAGAAAGATAGGGGCCTCAATAATCAGCCTGTGGAGGTGATTAAACCCCAAAGTCCCACTCCCCCAGAGCTGAGGGGTGTGTGGGGTAGCCGGAGTCTCAATCCGACAAACAGGTCATTTAGCTTTCCTGGCTAAATGGATGTAGACTTAGTGTGACAGTGAGGCATGAGGTTATGGTTTCTAATCATAGCTAAGGAGGAAGCTGGAGTGGACGGCCACGGACGGCGGTTAACAGAGAATGGGGAGGTCATTTTACAGGGAATCAGTGATTCCCCAGTCTCCGCTCACCTTTAACCCTGCGGCGACGATGACCTGTATTTCCCCATGGTGATTCATTTCCTCTTACCCCCCCAAAAACCAGAAAAAAGACCCCCGTGTGTACACAAAACACATGCCTGTTGCCATGGAGATAGCCGTAGACCAAGATGGGGCTATCTGAAGGGGATGAATTGAGACCAGTAGCTGGACTGGGGAACTAGAGGAGACCTCTTAGGGCGTGTCATTAACCCTGGGGGCAAGAGCAAAGTGAGGCTGATATTTAACATTAAGGGTAGAGTCATTCATGAGAACATGGATGGGGGGAAGGTAGGAGGATAGAGGTAATCACTTGCATCTTGACTCACAGTAAGAGTTGCCTGCAGGCTCAAGAAAACATAACCCAGTGCACCAAGGCATGAAAGGATACAGTCATGGGGGTTGAGACCACATTAAAAAGATATCTTTTGTCAATGTTGCTTGTCAATATGGTAAAACATCATTACTCTTAATATTTAATTTAGAGTGTAGCACAAGGGTAAGAATTAAAATCTAGTTTGGTTTCTGAACAAATGAAACTTAGACTTTGTCTTTGACTTTGTCCCACTCACAAGTTGAAGATGGTCCGTTCTTCTGAAAGCTTCATGTAAGGCCCAACTCCAAGCAATGAGTCATTCAGCGGTGAAGCTTCCAATCCATCTGCAATCAAGACCAGAGAATCCCAAGGCCGCGCATCGGAGGGGGGTAGGCTGCATAGTTTAAGCCCCTAGAGTTAGAAGAAACGGCCAAATTAATCCCCTCACCCTCATTCTAGACATGCGTTATCCTCCTCTGTCATAAACTTGGCCGTGGTGAAGATTTACAACAGCCTCGTGCTCTCTCTCCCATGGCTTTCCCTCCTAATTGCCTGTATGGCCAAGACCTTGACCGGCGCTTTTCTCATTTAAAGAGCCTGAGATCCACAGATTGATTGCCAACATGGCCTAATAATAACACAAACTCTTCATCCTTGGTTTATTGAAGGAAGACAAGGCTCTACTCCCGGTGGTGGATTTGCGGAGAAGCCAAAGTAATTAAATGATTTTCCACTGAGTTAGGATCTTCTTCAAAGACCATATGCCAAGCTCAAGTTGAGTAACCTGGGATTAAAATGGAATCTGCTGCCAATTGGCCTTCAAAATAATACAAATAAATTCTTATTGTAGAGATGTTCACAGGGATTGTTTTACATGCAGGTCATTTATCTGATAATCTGTTTTCAATCTACAGAAGAAATGAAACAATGAATAGCCTTGCAAATGTCTACTGAATTCTTAGATCGCATCATTTATGCTTAGGACAAATAATATGCCTTCAGTTGAAAGCTAAATGATGCCAGATATTGGAATAATTGCTGTTGCTTGCTGTTGTTTTTATGCTGCCTCCACTTTTGCTAATGTGGCTGCTGCTGCTCCACAACACAGATCACAGGAAAGCCCTGTTTCTGCGCCAATTCAGTTAGTGGGAAGCAGCAGCGGATACAAGCCAAGGTTATGAACTGGAGGACATCAGCCTCTCTGATAGTGTACTGCTGTTGTATGTCCTTGGCCAAGTCCTGTCCAACCTCCAAGGCTGTGCTACAGTACAACAACCTACACTAACATCGTCATGGCTGAAACACTAGGTCTATAAAAAGACAGAAGAGTCTTCATAATCAAAGGCCAGCCTGGGGTTCATGGAATGAAGGGAACAAGAAAAGCAATCAAAGAAAAAGCTAGGAACCGATTTATTTATTTTTATTTTATTTTTTTATAAAGACAGCCCCCGTATTGCAAAGAGTCATTAAGTAGAAAGACGGCAGATACTGCCATTGATTCTTGGAATAGATTTTATTTCCCCCTTTTTATTCTGTATGGTTCTCTGAAATTTCATTTTGGCTCTGAAATAATAGAAAGTGGGTGAGAGACAGAGGCGCAGAGGGAGGGGAGGGAGGATGCCCGAGCAGCAGGTGATTGAATCTGAAGATCACCTAATGTCTTGCTTTGGCGTAGATAAGGTGCTGTGGCCTACAGATCTGGTGGATCTGGGCTGTTCAACAACTTCACAAACAGGATTAGGAGGAACAAAAAAAAATAATAATAATAATAATAAGAAGAAGAATACTGTCACAGTTGCTTATAAAAACACAGAATAGATACTTTCACCATAATGTGATTATGTGATTGTTGGATTATTCTAAGGTGTGCTTGAAAGGAAAAGGTACTTACATTGTGAGATGATAAAAAATAATTTTACACATGCTGAAACAAATTGTTAATGGTTATAGATTAAGAAAACATGAATCAAACTGCAGTCTATGAATTGGAAGGTTTTTTTTTTGTTTTTTGTTAATAGTATCCCAAAGTTCATCACATTTAACTGATTGGATTACATCACTGACTGAATCAGGCAATCAATCTACCATACAATGAATTTAGAAAGCAACTTTTCAACTTTTCAGACATTATGAAACAGTTTCGATGTCCAATTCTTAAAACCAAAGTTATTTGGAAGACATAATCTTATGAGTCAGTGTTAAGGCTCAGTATCAAACTACAATTGTAATTTTATAATGGGGTTCCAATACATGCAATGTTACATCAAAGGAAATAGTGCACTGTCACTTTTTCCAATTACCATAAAATTAAAAAAAGGAAAATACAGGCATCGATTTTTCAACAATGAGACAGTAGCGCGCACGTAATGGCTGATTTGATGCCATTAAGTAATGTTTCCCAGCAAAAGAAAAATCTTCCCCTCAGGCATTGAGTTCCACAATTTGGATGATTAGACAAACCAGGCTGGTTTTTATCGGGGATTTTGTTTGATCTGTTGGCTTCAATACATAATGCTTAGAGGGAGGGGAGGGGGACAGAGGGCAGAAAAACTTCAAATGAAGAGACAGATATTGATGTATATAAAAAACATGAAAAAAGCTGGCATGATGGAGACAGAGAGAATGGAGAAAGAGAAGACAGAAACTAGGGGAGATGGTGAGAATAAAAAGTGAGAGAGAGGAAGAAAGGGAGACAGAGCAAAGAAAAGAGGTTGATGTAGGAGGAATAATACAGGCTCTACTGTCATTACAAGCCACTCAGGCACAGGACAGCTGGGGCTCCTGCTACTGTTGTACCATGTGTCTGATTGCACGCTATAACGCAGACACCACACCCACATCATAGTCATCCTCTTCCCCTCAACGTTTGTTTACCTTTTTGATCTTTTCCCATTCATTCCCCATTCCTTGTCGTCACTCGCTCCCTGGAGGCCGACCCCCATCGACCTCACATTGCCTTTTTTCTGTCTTTCTCACCTCAATTTCTTTCTCCCTCATTTTCTCTCTTTCTCTCATCCCTATTCTGTTATAGTAGGATGGGATCCAGGATATCGATACGATGTTATGATTCATTACACAACTGCAATCTTTGCTTTTTCCATCTCGCCTTTCCTGTGGATGGGACATATTTCCATACCTCCCGCTCTCTCAGACCACTACCTCTGGTGGTCTCGTCAGTGTGTGTCAGCTCTCCCTGACCACCTCCCTGCTCAGGACCACTCCAAGTAAAACCACAATTATGCAAACCTTTTTATCACAGACTCATACTGTGCTTTGCACCCCTAACTTCTCTAGATGACGTGTTTTATTCCACCTTCAAGCAACAAAGAGCTTCCATAAAAACAGGGAGCCATTAAAAAGCCAGACATTTAATAAACAACATACTTCTAATATGAGCCCCCTAACCATGTAAGCATGAAGTTGAGATACACAGGAGCCTCTCTCTACTTTAAAGGAAGGAGACTGTTAAAACATGGCCGCCAACAGAGACGATTTTGAGAGAGCAAAGGAGCCCACACAGGTTGCAGGGTATCCCTCTGTCTCTGTCTATCTGGGGACAGTGGAGGGCATTGCTAGACAGGAGTGTTTACATGCATTCCTCATCGGGCTGCACCAGCTTCTCTGTTGGACATTATGCAAAACCTGTGACCAAGTAGGTTGTCGTGGGAGAAAGTCCAAGCCAAGCACAATATTGGATAGAATAATGGATCTGTTCAAGTGTTCTCTACAATGGGCCATAACCCAAGCACCAAGTCCCAGATCCCATCAGTCACTGCTCCACATGTTCGTTCATTATCTTAAGTCTTGAGCCAGCATCCGCAAACTCTCCACGAACACCGCCGCCACCACCTCCCTCCTCCTTCCCTCTTTTTCTCTCTATCCAAATCTGTAGCACAGCTCATATGGTTTGCAGGTTTGTCAAATTGTTAAGAGACACAACACTTATCTCTTCCCCACATCTGAAGCTCGGTTAGTGGCAAGTGCCCGTTCATCTCCAAAATAGCCTCCAACATGGCCGGGGTTAGAAGAGAATGGATACCAGCCCAGCCACAACTAATCATCATGTGATGAATCATTTGGGTCAAAGCCCTTAGCTGTGGCTAAAGGATCACAGATTGGAGATCTTGCTTCTCAGGGCCCCTGGATCTTTATTTGCAGTATATGGGGCTGTGAGTGGAGTCAGTGCTTACTGATTTACTGTGCTGCAACTCCAAAACCATATGTTTAAGCTCTCAAGGTGACTGTGCAGTTGTAGAGGTAAATGTGGACAAGGTACATAAAAAAAAAGTTTCTTCAAAAGAGGCTCGTCAGATGCAAAAATAGAAATGGTTTATTTACATAGTGAGAAAATAAAATGTGAGCTTTTTGGCCGTCATCAGCCTTAATCTGTCTTTCAGCAAAGCTTTGAAGGAAATGCACAAACAGGAGGAGGAGACCATCGTTAACAGGAAGCAGAAAGTGAGTTTTGATGATCCTTCAGTGGGATAGATTCACATTGGACAGATTTGCACAGTTGCTACTGATGCGTATTCATATAAAGACATGGGTTTTTGATTTAATTCCCACATCTGTTTTTTGAAGTAGGTGCGACTGTTATACTGATGATTCACTGCTTTTGAATGTTAAATGTTGAGCTGGTGAGCATCTCTGTTTTAAGACACTCCCCTCCCAGTGGCTCCCACCCAAAGTAAATTCCCCCATCAGAAATTAGTTTTGCCAGCAATCGGGAGAAAACAAACAGAGTTCATGTGCAATTTACTTTCCTGCTGTAATGATCCTGGGACACTGCGATACCCATACACCCAGCCATTAATTCTTAAATGAGGTAATGTAGGGAGACACTGTAAATGGCTGCTGGAGACAGGCTTACACAAAGCCAATGTCACAGGAACCTCTGGCAACAAGCAGGCCTTTGCTGCTGCACCTCCAGTCTGTGCCAGCTGCGAGACGGTAGCGTTGACAGAACTTAGGCCGACGAACCGCTAAGTGGTAAGGTGATGCTGGGCCGTCGGCTGAAATGGAAACTGTGCGCAGGGTAAACATTTACACAGGCTTGATGAGACCTCCAGCATCCGGCGCACCGGCTGAGCCATATATTCCAATCACATGCTCCGCGCCTGTGACACCCTGCCGTGTTCTGACACCCACTTTGGCTCGGCGCGCCCCATTTGTTTGCCTGGAAATGGAGCGGATCGGCTAAATTTTAACGTGCAGTTTTGGCCGCGCTTCGGCTGTGACGACCCGCGTAGCACGGCAAGATCTAGAGGCAGTAGTTGATTGCCTGACGAGAAAAAAAATGAAATGGACTGGAGGTGGTGGGGGTGGAAGAGTTTTAATTCGCCCCTCTGTACGTGGGAGAAGGTTAATGTGTGGTAATTGTTTAATTGCATAAAGGAGAAAAGCCGGAGGCCTCCTGGCAGCCATTGACAGACAGACGATGTGATGGCAGGTGGGAGATTGGATTAAAAAAGAATTTGCAGCAACATGTATTTATTTCCCATCCTTAAGAAGCTTTATGAAAGATTAATTAGATAGATGGGTTTCTCTTAATCTAGGTCAGATTTGTCAGTTTATTTTAGGTTGTTCATTAACTATACGTGGCGAGGCAAAAGTAAGGGGGCAAAGAGAGAGATAAAGAGGGAGAGACTGGAAAGGTTGTTTATGTTCCAATTAAAGTATTGTAATTTTCAGTTACGCCACAGTGTCTCCAGAGGGAAATGCAGTCACTTGATGTTGAGGTTGTGTCTCATTTGTTGCTTTTCAACATGCAATTTGGGCCGTGCCCTTCATGTGGATTCCCCAAGCATCATGTTCTGAGCTCTCAAATATAGACAGAGACCAAACCACACTAGTAGATTGAATCAGCAACAGTGAACAGCCACTGAAGATCTCTGCTCCCTGAAGAGAGACTGCTAAATACATAATCTCAGCGTTTAAAAAAAATTAAATAAAATAAGGAACTGTCAGTGCCTTTAAACTGCGTATTATGGTTGACATATCAGCCAGCTCGTGTTGGAAAGTTATTAAAAGCATAGGAAAGTCTTACAGAGCCGTAGAATGCCTTACAAAGTCAAAATGTTACACCATTTCGTGAGAATTGAAATTCTCATCTCTCTGTAATGAAAACGTAACCCGTTCACCAGGGTCCAGCTGGCCTGAAAGCAGAACTTGTGCACTACAAGGGAAGTCCATATAGACACACTGTAGTGCAACACATGCACATGGGCCTCAGAAGCTTGTTGAAGGAGACATTAAATCAGATCATGATATTCCCACTGGCTGAGAAACAGGCTCCCGTTGAAAATATACATCAGTGGAGAGAGCCTGGGCGATGCCTTTTGTTCTGCACAATGGGCTTTCTCAATATTACACAGCAGCTGATGACTGAACACTGGCTCAGCGATGGAAGAGGCATTTGTTGGCAGGAAATACACATAAATGGAAGCTCACTGAAAGAAAAGGAGGGGGCCGAAGGAGCTAATGTATCACAGTATCTATAATGTACGGTAGATCAGTTTCTTGAACAGAGTGGATTGCCTAAATGTAGCAATAGAGCCGGAAAGTGGGGTCTCACTGTAACTGTCATGCAAGCTTGAGTGGACGAGTGTACCAGGGGAAAATAAGTTAAACGGATTTATGCTATAGAGTGTGTGTGTGTGTGTGTGTGTGTGTGTGTGTGTGTTCATCCATATATGAGGACTATTGATTCTCTGTATTTTATTTTTCATCATAGAGTTAAACTATAATAAAAAAACTAAAGTTCAGAATTGGATCCAGACTCTAAAAAGTAGCCTGCAATCATTTTATCAAGCAATTCATCTCAGTTCATCCATATTGTGTTAAAGTATCACTATTTTGTG
>OMKZ01043116.1:0-10477 GCA_900302535.1 Neoniphon sammara
CTTGGTCAGTGTTGGCTGTGTGCAGTGGCCCTGCTAAGGATTAGGGAATTAGGGGGAATTAGGTGCTACTCTCCCTGAGAGAGAAAAAGTGAGAGAGGAAGAGGAAGAGAGAGGAGAGAGAGAGAGAGAGAGAGAGAGAATATGCAGGATGCACCTTATCTCCCAGGCACACATGGCTGGATTAGTTGGGGCTGTATGAATGTGAGTGTGTGTGTGTGTGTGTGTGTGTGTGTGTGTGTGTGCGTGTGTGATGTGTGTGTGTGCGTGTATGCATGCGTGTGTGTGTGTGTGTGCGTGTGCGCGCATGCTAATCAGCACCACTTCTCATTCAAACGTTCCAGCATGGGAATGAGTGTCCCACAGCAGCACTCACCATATGTCCTAGAACTGGACACACACACACACACACACACACACACACACACACACACACACACACACACACACACTCATGCACTAGGGGATGCCAGGTATCCAGACGAAGTGAATCAGTAGAACTAAAGCTGTGAATAGTTTTAAGTAAATCTCAAATGACCCCCTACTCCTCTTCAACTCGACTCCCCTGGTGGCACAGAGAAACAATACAGGCTCCTACCTGCAGACAGTGTGGAAATATGGATAGTAAGGAGAGCTTCACTGTGGCCACCAACGTCATCCATCATAAGAAAAAAGCAAACCGTGGTTCGGCTCAGCTCTTCATTCTCTCTCCTCCTCCTGCGGTAGAGCAGGGAGCTTCTGCGGACCCGGATCAGTGCGAGTTTCAAGTGTTGACTGAGCTCTCAGTCTCGCTGTAAATGTGGAAAAGTCCCTTCTCTTATGCCCGTGTAACCGAGTTTTGCCTCTAGCACCTATGCTGAGTAAGTTTCCGCGTGCGCAGTGAATCTTTCACATTAAAGAATTTTCCTTCGCAGGGTGAATTTGCAGGTTTTCTACAGTACATGCCGGGTAATGGGGGTGGTTCAAGAAAAGGATGACTCTTCATTCTTTCTGAATGGAGAGGCTTGCATAAATATGGAACATTAAGTATAATGCAGTGTTTAATATTTACAGGACATAGGTGAAAGGGACACAATCAATCACTGAGGCACTAGACGCAAAGGGGAATAAGTTATGAAATCGTTTGTGCGTGGAAGCTGTGCAAATTGAAACATCAAAATAGAAATACACATTATTTTCCCCACATATTAATCACTTCTTCACACTAATGTGTATAATTATAGTTTTATTTTTGGTTGTTTGTTCTCACTAGTAATAGAAAATTTTCACAGCATTATAACACAACATGTCTCATCTATCTGCACAGGAACCATACTTTTCTACTAGTACACACACAAGATATATGAATAACTAGCATTTTCTGTTATCTGAAAATCAACAAAAAAAAGAAAAAGAAAAAATGAGAAATTTATATGTATTAAAGCTTCCATCTTGGATTAAAAAAAAAATAGATGTATTATTATGCTTATGCATTACAGATGTGCATGTAGGCTAGATAACACAGCCAGCAGGTCAGTCTGACTCATTAACAACATGACACCACATATAATTATTCCTGTAATAGTGAACAATTGGCCTTTAAAGTGCCCTGTTGATAAAACGGTCCGGACAACAAACCAGATTCCAACCATACAGCACGGTCCCTCTGACATCACTGCCATGATCAGTCTGAGATCTCTGTCTTGTGAGTCTTTTCTTCTTGAGGGATTTCTTTGTATCCTGTGGATTGGATTTTCTGTCTCTGACTGTGACCTGACTGACTCTTGGTTAGCTCACTCTTTGAAATCTGTCCCAACAAATTGTGACTTTTTCGGCACCCTCGGGGTGTACAGACGGGGCGATGGGGGTTTGTTTTCATTCTCCCTGTCTAGACTTTCTTGTGGGGTTCCTCAAGGTTTTATTGCAGGCACATTTCTCTTCTTCATTTATATGCTCCCACTGGATTGTCTCAGTGCTCAGCAGACAATACTTGGCTTCTTCTCCTACAACGGCTCAACAACCAGTGCAATTTAAATAGCCTCAAAAACTTGTCTTAAAGATATTAAATGTTGGATGAACCCAAACTTCTTCCAGCAAAATAACTGACCCAGATTGTTTGTTACAATTTTGACAGAAACACTGAGTCAAAATAAAGAAACTTCAGATTTATTCTTAGCGACTTATGTTTAAGTAATAATACACGAGATGGGGTGTCATTTTTTGCTTTTATGCTTTATAATATTGCGATTATACCACATTTTCATTATTAGATCATTATTGATTTTTATGATGAGCTGCTGAGAAAATGATGCCGTGAAGAAAAATAGTTCCATGTACAAGACTGCATTTTGTATTATTTTAGTTGCAGATATTGAAGGTGAATAAGGCTGAGTGATACCTATGCAGAAATGTGATCAGAGGCCAATACCAGAATATATTGGCACTTATCAGATTGCCTCTCAACCAATCAAAATGTGAGACTGGAACTAATTGTGATATAATAAGCTTAATGCCAAAAATCTTGGTGTAATCTTTGATTTGAGCCTCAGGGGAACAGGAAGCTTCTTCAGCTTCAAACTATTTCCCAAATCAAATCTTTTCTATCTTTCTTTCTATCGTTTCACACCTTCATCTCTTCCTTCTTGTACACAGGTATTAGTGAGCCTTTCATGTCCCACCTGCACCTATTTGAAATCACTGCTGCCACCAGGCTGCCACAAGCGTGGTTTCTCTTCACTGGTGCCCAGCGGGATTCAGAATTGATTTTAAGACTCTCTTGTTTGTTTTTAAAGCTTAGAAATAGTTCCTGCCTGTTTATGTTTCTGATCTTCTACATCTCCATTTGACCTCTAGGACTTTTAGGTCATCAAACATGAGGTTCTTGGGGTTTCCACCGTCTAGGTTGAAGCTTCAGGGCTTAGTTTTCCTCTAGATTGTGAAACAGCTTCCTCCATTAAGTCAGGTCTGACCCCTCCATTGACTCATTCAAAACTCGTCTCAAAACCCGTTTGTATTCGTAACCCTTTGACTCTGTTTGATCTGCATGTCTGTCTGCAGCGCACGTGTTCGCGTGCCTTTGTGTTTGTGCATGTGATTTCAGTCTTCGTGCTCCGTTAGTCGTCTGCACCGTGTTCTTTGTCTTGTTTTTTTTGTTCAGCACTTTGATGGTTCTCGGCACAGCACAGTGTCGGTCCTTTCAAATGTGCTTTAGACTGTATACAAACTTATTATTTGTTGTGGGGCATGACTTGTTGAAAGAAAACCCTCTCTTTGAAATGTTCACATCTTGCCATAACTTAAAAGCCGGGCCCATTAAGCTGTAGTCATTACAAACAAATCAAACCATTTACAGCTTCAAAATTACAAAGTCATCTTGGGGATGGCAGATTGATACCATCCGTCTTTGTATTATGACTTCAGCCAATCATTTGGAGAGTGAGTGGAGGTCTGGACACCAAGGAAAACATTTTAATGATGCCACTGATATTTACACCACAGGCAGATTCGTACTACAAACCAGTAGGAGACCGTGGCTGGAGCTGTCAGCTCCCAGAAGCATGCCTGGCATTTTATAAATGTAATAAGACTGTCTCATAAAGAGTTCTGATATTTCCTCTCTGACATGCAGATTTTATGTTATCAGCACAAACTAGGAAAAAATTAGACTCCACCAAAACCAGAGACCACCACAAACTGGATTATATGACAACAATAACACTTGGATATGCCATTTTCTCCTCTTTGTCATGTAATAAGAGTTTAGGTTAGGCAAGTAAAACAATTTGGTCAAGGCTAGGGTAAGGTTTTGGTCATGATTACATAAGAAACACTTAAAATTGAAACTATACCTACAATACAACATGTTTGTGTGAGTTTAATCTTGTGGTTCTCTTCAATTGTTCTTTCTTTGAGAACTAAGTCTGAGGACGTTCAGGTTGTCAAGTGGTTGCCAGGAAGATCCACCTACTTCTTCTAGTCCATGAAGTTAATGTTTTGAGTAGAAGTAAATAGGCCTAAATTTTGAGCAAGCTTCAAAATGGATATTTTTTTTGAAAAAATGTTAACTTTATGATTTAAGTACTGCCCGTATTTAGAACAAATCATTTTTTCCCATCCACATTTATGCCAAATCTCCCTCAAAGCGCTCCAGTTGTTCCAAGCATAGCAAAGAGTATGAAATTTCAGGAGGCCAGGCTTGATTGAGAACACACATTCTCAATCAGCTTTTTCCCTGGATAAATAGAGGTCAGATAGTCCAAATCCAAAAGGATTGTAAATGTGTACATCAGAGAATATGCAGCCGTGCAGTGGAGGAAGATGGGTAATTAATATGTTACTTTTGAAAAGAAAAGGATTAAAGGCACAGTCCCCTTTTTGCTCCCGGCATGCCATAAATGATGTTTGAGCGTAATGCTGAAGACAATGGTAGAAACATCTGCATAGAGGAGAGGCCACTCCACACATGGCTGCTATGGCAACCACATCGACAAGAGGGTGGAGAGAGGGGTGCTCTAATGGCATCGCCCTCTTACTGTATTGATTTGACACACACACATACACACACACACACACACACACATGCATGCATGCATGCATGCACATATATATGTATGCACTGCTCAAATCATTTCTTTCTCATCCAATCTCTCTCTCTCTCTCTCTCTCTCTCTCTGTCTCTCTCTCTCGCTCTCTCTCTCACACACATGCATGCACACAAACACACATAAAGTCATTCAGATGGTCCACACAGGACATATTCCCCTGCTTCATCTCAGCACTCTGCTCCCCGGAGAGTGCAGCACACAGCTTTAGATCGAATCATGTGAGAGCCTAATTACAGCTGTGTACATTCACATTCCAAGTTCATGTATAGATCTACATCCACATATAAATACAGATGATAGAGAACGCAGCACATATACATGACCCAGTTTCAGGGAGATGCATAGCTGGGTACTTCCCTTGTTCCCTCTTTTTCTGTTTCATTCTTCCTTATTTTTTTCTTCTTTGCCTTGTCTCTTTTTATCCTTGTCCTCTGCTTCCTTAGCTCCTTAGTCTCTCTCTCTCTCTCTCTCTCTCTCTCTCTCTCTCTCTCTGCTGCCAGTGTGAAACCCTCTCTGCTTTGTAGTCACTGTGGTCGTGACGATGTAGAATAGATCTAGAGGCAGAGGAGGAATAGATACGTCTAGCTCAGCCTGTGCATCTCACTGTACAAATGTGTGTGTGTTTGCATGTGTGTGCGTGCGTGTGTGTGTGAGTGTGTGTGTGTAGCGTTTGTGTCAGCAGGAATCAGGCTCTGTCAGGCAGGACATGACTGGAGGTGCCTTGGGAAGTTGAGCGCAATGTGGCTCAGTGGGTCTGTATGCATGTGTGTGTGTGTGTGTGTGTGTGTGTGTGCGTGCGTGTGTGTGTGTGTACTTAAAGGGGTCATAGTGCAGTAATGGGCCAGTGGACCGGCCTAAAGTGTCCTTGAATTAGAGCAGAGAGTTTGTTGTGTGTGAGCAACAATGATTTTTCAATGGTAGAAAGTCTGTTTTCATTTCATTCCACTTGATGACTATTTATGGTCAAATGACTGTCGATTCTTGTTTTACCCAACGCACTGACTCACAGGTTGATTATTTAACCCTCTTCAGGCCAGTATAAGGTGTAATTAAGTTACACTGTGACCATTCTAAAATATATTATAATGCTTTTCACAAGTGTTTTATGTTTCAATGTAAAATGTTTGAAGTGCAATGTGAAGTGTCTGCAAGGAGTGGCTTTTGCGTTCACCTCAGTTCAGACCAAAGTATTAACCCCAGCTCCTGTTGTGCTGTATGTGTGTGTCCTCTAGAACTATGGCCTAGAGACAGAGAACCTCCGGACACTGTCCCACAAGCTGAACGCCTCGGCTAAAAACCTCCAGAACTTCATCCTCGGCCGACGAAGGGGCGGACACTACGATGGACGAGCTTCCCGGAGGCTGCCCAACGACTTCCTCACCTCAGTGGTGGATCTGATTGGTGCAGCTAAGAACCTGTTAGCCTGGCTGGACAGGTAGGGACCATACATGTGGCTGAATCAAAGGAGCTGAATTTCTATCATGATGTGATAAAGACTAGATATAGTCGTTGACATCCCCATCGAGTGAGGCGTATTTTCCCCTGCTGATCTAAGCTTCAGACCCCATCCACTGTGTGACAAAGTCAGTAATAATGAGCTTTTAGTATAGACTATTTGTGGTTTGGACAGTCTAATCCTCTTTTTTCTTTATTGAGACAGTGGGAAATGAGATGACATGTCAACCACTCTCCCCCGCCCAGACTTTTTTTTTTTTTTTTACCTAATTTTGGTGTGACTTGGATCCTTCTTATTTTCATAAACTCAATGAACGATGAGAAGGAAAAGAACATCTCCCTCACCGCTTAACTTCCATATCACTGAACAAAACCATAATACAGTCAAAAATAGATGAGTGAAGAAAACAGCTGCAAACAGATAGCTGTTCTTATTTTAAAATCATGCATTTAGACCAAATGATGGAGCCATATGTATTTAACAAATCACATATCACATCCGCCATGTGTTTGTCTAATAATGAACCCTGTAATTTGTGTTTCAGGTCTCCGTTTGCTAGTGTGACAGAGTATTCATTACTGAAGAACAACATTGTGCAGCTCTGCCTGGAGTTAACCACCATTGTACAACAGGTGGGCACACACACACACACACACACACACATACACACACATATACACACATATATACTGGAAGCATGCAGCACACAGCCACATTTGTGCATCCATCATGCATATTTATTACACCCACATAATAAAGGCCATGAATTTAAGTAGAGCACAGTGTTGCAGTGGGTTAGGATGGAGCATATCAATATGGATGCAGCTTGCCTCTGTCCTCTGGTCTATAGATTCTGGTGTGAATGTAACATATGCCCATTGCCATAGGCAGTGCGCACCATAGCTGATGGTACGAGCAGCTAGCAGTGAGTGCCTCAGGCTATGTGCTCATTCCCTCACTGCTGGACCTCATCCTCAGCTTAAGTGATGGGCCCTGATGGAGAGTGAACTATATGTGTCTCTCCTTCCTACATATCTTTCCTGCTCCTCTCCCTATTCCCTCTCCTCCCACACTTTCTGCTCCAACTCTGGCTGCTCCCTCTGCAGACTTTTGTGGATTTGCCACACACACACAAACACACTTTTTTATAAATCTGCAGGTGAATGCATGCACGCTCTCAGATACTCAGACTGTAGCAATCTCATTGTTTGGACAGAAACTATGGCCTTGCCTTGGACTTCATCCACGTCCTCCCTGTAAGACCCTGCCCAGTGTGTGTGAGTGTGTTTGTACGTGTGCCCAGAGCGAGTACTGGGGCTGAGCAGATAACACCTATCCCCTCTTACAAGGGCCAGAGGAGAGGGAAGAGGAGGGCCATCATAGGTTCACACTGGGCCAAATGAACATGAGGCTGCCAGGGTGAAGTGAGAGAGACAAAAGTGGCAACACTGCCCATACTAATATATCAAACAGATGAATTAACTGCTACCATGCACATCTGGTGTATTTTGTGGGCTGCTTTCCCAGAAATAGATTAACTATCAACCATCATTGAATAACAATCTGTCATGTTCAAATAGAGAAGCTGGTGGAGTGGGTTTCTAAATCCTGAGGTGGTTGATGGAGCTCTGGGCAGCAGAGTCGGATCTCGAACCAATCAATCCAATCTATTAATCTGTCTGGATTATAAAGTAAATGCATACTCTGACAATTAGAAATGAGAGTTGAGTTGTTCTTCAGTGCAAAAAAGCCATCCGTCTTACTTCCTGTTTGCCATCTCATTACTCATATTTCCTTCCTCTCCTGCCTGGTTGTTTTATTTGGAAGAGCTGGTTATTTGAGCTAATTTGCGGATGCCCGCATTGATGTTTTTCCCATCTCGTGTTCCCCTCTTTCTTTCTCTCTCTTCCTCTTTCTCCCTCCACAGGACTGCACTGTGTATGAGACAGAGAATAAGATCCTACATGTGGTAAGTTTCTGCTGTGTCAGCCCCGACTCTCCCCATCCTCACTGTGGCAGAGATTTCCTTTCCTGCAGTATTTCTGTGCGATTTCTTCCTTTCTTTCTTTCAAGCATTTTATTTTGATTTCTTAATTAGACAAAGACAAACAACCAACAAACTTAAAACTGCGACTATAACCACAAAAAAAAAAGAAAAGAAAAGAAAACACAGCTACTCGCAAAACAAATACATAAAAATGACTCACAGGTTAACATACCAGCATTTGACATTATAGTAAATTAAATAAGTAAGTAAATAAATAATTGAATGTATGAAAAAAGAAATAAACAAATAAAAAATTAGGAGAAATAACACTTGTTGGCCTGCAAATAATGTGTGACTTCTCATATGCTGAAGGCAACATTAATTAATAAATAGCTAATTAGTTAATTAGTTTGTTAGCAGGTTAATTATTTAGGGAATTTTGACAGTGCTAAAGATTTTTTTTGGCATTTCTGCTTTATTGGATAGTTATAGTGGAGAGAAACAGGAAATATAGGGCAGAGAGAGAGAGGGAAGCAAAGGGCACGGGCCGGAATCGAACCCACGCAGCTGTGCTCATAAGTCCGTGGTACGTGCTCTACAAAGTGATCTACCGGGGCGCCCCATTGAAAGGCAAATGCATATTGAAAGCCTCATGTCATGGCACAAAGTCATGGCCTGTTTCTATCGTGGTCCTAGATGTAGAAGGCAAGAGGCACCGCTGAGTGACAGCCATTGGATAAATGCTGAAGGCTGTCATCCAAATAAAATTACCCTCCCAGAGTTTGATTTTATTTCAGCACCCTTTGCTCTCAGGTCCTCGTGCACACATGAGCTTACAAAGCGGGTTCCACAGCTAAAGAACACCACAGAATCCACCTTTTCTGAAACATATCTCAAGCCTAGTCAAGTCCTAGTTTCCTTCAGGTGACATTACAACCTCAGCCTGCAGCCATTTTTCTGTGGTGACTTTCCTTCTAATGCTCATTTGGTTTAATTCGGCGCGGGAAACAAAATGAGCTGCACGCTGAGGAGAGAGCAGGTAGGCTGGAAAAATCTCATCTTAGTCTTGCTTTGTTTGGGTATGCTTTTGTGTTTGTGTGTGTGTGTGTGTGTGTGTGTGTGCATGTCAGAGGACTCCGTGTGTCCACTTTGTATGAATTTGTGTGAATCTGGGGCACAAAATGCAAGTTAAAGCAACCCACTGCAGTACAAGCTGAGAGGCTGAGGCAATTTGAAACCTCTAGGTTAGCTCCTGTGCGTGCGTGTGCGTGTGTGTGTGTGTGTTTATATGTGTGTGTGCGTGCGTGTCAGAGAACTGTGTGTGTGTGTGTGTGTGTGTGTGTGTAAATGTTGTGTGAAACCGAGTGAGCAGAGAGTGTCTGATCCGGGCTGACAGTTGGATTGGGACACTTCCTGCTGCCATTCAAGGTCAGGCGGGGGAAACCAAATGAACTGCTGGTGGGGGGTGGGGGTGCTCACAAAAAAGTGCTCAAACTTTTTGAGCCAAAATACACACACGCCACATCTTGTGTCAATAAAAGCCAAGCATGCAATTGTATTACTTGATAGTATGAGCAACACCAAATATAACACCGCACTGGTATGTTGCTCTCTTCTCGCAAAGTGATGCCCCCCGTGAAAATCACACGCCCCCTCAGCCTTTTGGTTGTGCAACAACGGCTGTCGTTTACTTCTGCTGTTAGAGGCCCGACGATGGCCGAGGAGGGTGGCTTGAGACCAAGTCAAATATTTAAATGAGTGCACACGTGTCACACACATGTATGCACACACAAACACACACACATGCACCCAAAAAAAAAAAAAAAACACTGGGTGCCAGACCTATAAAGGCTACGCATGACTAAGTCTGTTATGTGTGGGAGGTTTATGTGTGAAACAGGGAGACAGTGTGAAGGGAGAGAGAGAGAGAGAGAGAGAGAGAGAGAGAAAGGGAGGGGTAGAGGAGGTTTTTTTTTTTTGACAGTACTTCCTCGCTTATCCTTGTTTACTACTATACATGCATTAGAAATTAGCAAAGTGGAGGTGCAGGGAAACCGACACAGTCACACAAACATGCACAGGCTGATAGCGCCGTTAATCCATGCAGAATTACGTGAAATCTCCCAGCCTCTGCCTCCAGTGGACGGTGTGTGTGTGTGTGTGTGTGTGTGTGCGGAGAGTGTGTAAATGCGCTGGTCAACTCTGCTGTAGCTACTGTAGTGGTAGTTGTACGTTTGTCAGCCTCTGCTCAATAATGCAAAATTCACTGCTGCTCTCCTCCCCTCTAGACTACGGCCTGCAGCAATCAGATGGACAGGGAATGTGTGTGTGTGTGTGTGTGTGTGTGTGTGTGTGTGTGTGTGTGTGTGTGTGTGTGTTAGAGAGAAAGAGAGAGAGGCAGAGAGAGAGAGAAGAGGATAGAAGATATGAGCATGTGTGAGTCTGTGTTTGATG
>OMKZ01043122.1:0-28659 GCA_900302535.1 Neoniphon sammara
TATCATAAAACATTACATTTTCAACTGAGAACACAAAATTATTAAGACAATGAAGACATTTGAAATATTTTTAAAATAAAATAAAAACTCTATTTTTAGGTTACATAAAAGAGAAATCCTTTTTGAAATCCATAATTTTTATATTCCATGGACGCTTGAAAGGCCTGGCTACATGCGGTCTCGTCCCTATGCACATGCGTAACCTTCACCGTTGATATCTACATGGTCAAAACTGACAGTACAGGGGTACCTGGAGCGTCATAGCTTGAAGCCTAGGGCCACTGATCAAGCTGCCTTTTTTGACGAGTTGGGAGTGAGAACGTCTTGGGGACACACATTGTTGTTACCCATTTGGTGAGATGCAATGTTGGAAAGCAAGTAAAAAACGTCCCCATCTTTTACTCTCCGTGACAACAAGCTATCATACTTGTTTGCTACATTAGCTAACTAGCTATTAACATAGCTACTTTTACGCCTTGTCAGCTGAGCGGAAGCTAATGTGTGAGCATCTTCACCCATTCTGCCTATAACGCTACGTTATAACACTAATAAGTGTTACTAACGGTAACGTTACATGTATTCACACCTGTTCATTCAAACTGTACTATTCAGGACTCTCAGTTTGGTACGCTCTCCAGGCGATCAATTCCAGTCATTGCATTTACAAAAATTTTAATTTGTAGTAGTATGGTTTTCCACCACTGAAAGTTTCCCCTGAACGTGTATACCAAATATAATCTCTTGAATGGGCAGCAGGGAAACATACGTTTGTGACCATTATAAATTAAAAGGGAAATATTGTTTTTAAAAACAAGAATAATAAAACATTTCTGATTGCACAATCCATTGAAATAATGGTAGCATGAATCTCATAGCTAGCTTGATAGAGAATACGTGATTTAGTAGCGAGTAGTGGTAACTAAGCACATCTACTCAACTACTGTACCTTAGTACAATTTAGAGGTACTTTACTTTACATGGCATTTTCTGCTACTTTATACTTCCACTCCACTACATTTCATAGGAAAATATTGCACTGTATTTTACTCCACTGCATTTACTTCAGACATAGATAGCAGTTACTTTTCAGATCATGATTTTATACGGAAAATATATGATCAGTTAAAATTAACTGTTATCTCTACATTTAAAAATGTCCATCTTAAATAAAATGTTTTTCCCCCTATCACCTAGAGATGGCCGAAAAGCAACCACATATTGGCAGGAAGATGTGGGACTACTTTTCCACAGATGGTGATGTAGTTGTCTGCAAAACCTACAAAGCAAAGATAAGCCAGGGATCTAGTAAATCCAATGAAAAGAATACCACCAATTTGTCGTCTCTTGTGATTTATTCGGCTATTTTTAGGGGTCCAAAGAGCGAAGCTGCGGGGACCCTATTGTATTTGTTAGGATTATTATTTTTTATATAGGCTTATTATTTTTTATATAGATTTTCTGCCATTTTGAATTTTGTTCAGTTTTTTCGCTACTCATAAAATTTTTAGCAATCCTAACCAAATTTGGTACAATCCATCTCTGGACAAAGCCAGAAAAAGCACTTTTGGGATGTGTCATATTCAATACGGTTTTGCTACAGTAAGCCATCAAAATATTGTGGGCGGGGATTATTTTACAAAAAGTGATATTTTTCCTTAACGCAATGTGCCATTGCAACCAAATTTGGTCGACGTGTGTATATGACATCTGAGTGGCCCTAATAAACTTGGCCAATAGGTGGCACTGTGGCAGCATTAGAATTTCAAATAGCCTTAACTCATTAATCCTGAGTCCTAGTCACTTAAAATTTTGCACATTTCTTCACTGCCATAGTCAAGTCATAGTCTATACCGTTATCTGACAGGACGTTCTCATACTCCAAAAAATATGGCCACCATTGGCTGCTATCAGCCAATCAGAATTCAGCAGCACTTAGACAAGGTTAGCAATAGCCCAGCAGCAACAAATTTGATGGGTGTGTGTAACTATGGGCCTTGTAGTAGTGTGTAAAATTTGGGGAAAATTGGCCATCGGGGGGCGCTATAGCTACAATTGAAAATATTGGATACAATGAATGATAGCTTCTCATGCTGACATTAACCTATGGATGTGTGTTTGGTGTCAGTTGATTCCTCTGGTTATGACAAGCAAGTTGCCAATACAAGTTTTCATGCCAGATGCTTCAATTATCCGCCATTTTGAATATTGTATGAAACTGTTTTTTCGCAAATCCTCCTACATATTTTGAGCAATCCTAACCATATTTGGAACAGAACACTTCTGAATCAAGCCAGAAAAACTTACTTTTTCAGATTGTTGATATTATATATGATTTATGCTACAAAATTTGCTTGAATGTTGTGGGCATGGCTTATTAAAAAAAAAAAATCATATCTCCTGAACACTTTGTGCTGTTACAACCAAATTTGATGGAAATGTATAGATATGATGTCTGAGTGGCTGTGACAGTTTTGATATCATTTGGCCAACAGGTGGCACTGTAGTCGTATTATAAGTTTAAACTGAGGTTTGCACTTAAAAATTCTTCTCCTCCTGCTCCTTCTTGTTCTTCTGCTTCTTCTTCTGAGATTTATATTTGGCCTCAATCATCCAAATGCTTGGACCCTGCTCATTGCCACTTGCAGCTATATTTTTATTTATTTTTTATTTAAATGGTTAGCAGTTATTTAGCTATTTATTCTTTATTTTCTCAGTGTTCATTTCTAGAAGTGGTTGACAATGTAATGTGGAATATTCTTTAATAAAGTTATTTGTTTAAGAAAGCAGCCTTCTGAGTTCCTTAGCATAGTCATATCGGTGCAGAATTAGTCAATCAGTGAATGAGAACCTTCACAGACATATGCAAAATTGGTGCACAATCTACATAGAAAAGGTCTATTTTCATTACAGCTTAAAACTTCAATATATTGGCTGCCATATTAGTCATTGGTGAATTTTTCCCCTCTAAAATCACTATTGGTCTCAAAAATCCTATATTGGTCGGGCTCTATATACTATTATGGGTATGACATCATGAGCAACAGTGACAAAAAAAGCCTTCATGTAAGAAACTGTGCGCCATAGTGTATTTGATTTTCAGAAAGAACTGTTCCATTATGGCGTTAATTATGTGCTACGAAAAGCATGCCTGATTTATCAGTTATCATTTATCAGTCATCAAATGCGCAGAGCTAGACCCATATTTCCTTGACTAATCTGGCTTTTCCAGCTTCATGGGTGTGTTCAAGACACACTTTCTGCCAAAAGACAAGCTTGCGATAAATTATATTACATATACACTGACAAGCATAAGACATTTTCAAACGCAGGTATAAAATGGCTAGAATATGCATCACATGCAAACAATATCAAGCCACAACGAACAACAAATTAATTCTTATTACTTAGATGGGTATCATGCAGCCCCACACACACCACTAATGAATCTGCAGGATGCTAGTATATCATGGCTGTGTGAAAATCAGGTGATTTGAACTCTCGAAATGAGGTGCCTTTAAGCAGGTTTTTCACAAAGGGGAGTGCAAGAATAGGCGGTGTCTGGTAGACTGTGGTGGGCCTGTCTGAGCAAAAATCCTGGGCTGATTTTTAATCCCAAACCAGCCCTGCTGGGGACTTGTACTACAAGGAAGATTAAAGCTGTTCTGACAGCAATTTGTTGGCCTTACTTCTTACTATTTTTGATTCTTGATGCTTTTATCTTGTTAGGAGATTGTTATTTTGCTCTTGTAGTAGGTTGTGCCATTTTAAGGAAAAAGGAAGGAGATATGAGTGGTACAAGACATACACACACAAACACTCACATTGTCTAGGGAGGCGGCGGCTCGTAGGTCTGGTAAGAAACCGACTTCCAGCAGGTGTAGCAAGAAGTTCTGGTCCTCAATGCCGTAGACCCGGTCCAAGAACAGGACCATGGCTGCTTTATGATCTGGACAAAACCCTGCTGACATGTCCGGCTCTAGCACCAACCCATCTGCGTGAACACACACAAGCACACACACACACACACACACAAAGTAGGATTAAAGGTCAGAGCCTAACCATGAATGATCTTTGCCCAAAGGGCCTTAAAATGTCCTTGCATTTCATCACCAAAAATTATCTGATCAGTAGCAGTCTCTCTGCGCGCTCTCGTGTACTCTGGGGCTGATGAAAGTTTTACTGATGCCAACCTGGTCGACCAGGCCGGCATCGCCACTGAAACCCTCGCCTTCCCCCAGCGCGTCAGTGCCCTTAATGGGAAGCTCCTGGCCCATGTCTCACTCCGCACTGTCCAAGTGACTCTGATCCTATCAGGCAATCACCGTGAGACACTTCAGTTTCACGTCATTTTTTCCCCCCCTAGCTCCCTTAATCCTAGGTAGGCCTCGGTTAGTGCTTCATAATCCCCACATTGATTGATCTACTGGTACTGTTGTTAACTGGAGTGTTTTTTGTGATTCTAATTGTTTGCAGTCAGCTTTAGCTCCTGTTGTACCCACTGCTTCTCCTGTTTTTGAGCCTCCTGACCTCTCATTGGTTCCATCAGCCTATCATGATTTGGGTGAGGGATTTAGCAAGCAGCGAACTTCTCTCTTTGCCCCCTCACTGACCTTATGACTGTGCTATAGATCTTCTCCCTGGTGTTCCCCTCCCTTCCAGTCGTTTGTATAATTTGTCCCGTCCAGAGAGAGAGGCTATGGAGAATTACATCCATGAATCCCTGGCTGTTGGCATCATCAGACCCTCCTCCTCCCCTGTTGGAGCTGGTTTCTTCTTTGTAGAGAAGAAAGATCACACACTGCGCCCCTGCATTGATTTCCGTGGCCTCAACAATATCACCATCAAAAATAAGTATCCTCTCCCACTCATCACCTCCGCCTTTGAGCCTCTTCAGGGAGCCACCATATTTTCCAAACTGGACCTCAGAAATGCTTACCACCTTGTTCTCATCCGTGAGGGAGATGAATGGAAAACATTAACACACCCCTGGGCCATTCTGATTATCTAGTTATGCCCTTTGGACTCACTAATGCCCCTGCTGTGTTCCAGGCCCTGGTAAACTACATTCTTCGGGATATGATCAACTGTTTTGTCTTTGTGTATTTAGATGACATTCTCATCTTCTCTCGGAACCAGGAAGAGCACATCCAGCATTTCTGGCAGGTCCTCCAGAGGTTGCAGGAGAACAAACTCTACATCAAGGCTGAGAAATGCGAATTCCATGTTTCCTTGGCTACATCCTCCAGGATATGCAGGTGAAAACAGACCCGGTGAAGATCCAGGCAGAAGCAGAGTGGCCAATACCAACCAAACGCAAACAGCTCCAGTGGTTCCTTGGATTTGCTCATTTTTACCGGCGCTTCATTCGGGACTTCAGCCATGTGGCAGCACCCCTCACTAAGCTCACCTCCACTGCTTCTCCCTTTGCCTGGAGTCCTCTCCTGCCAGCACACTCCCGAAACACCCTCCACTGAGTCCAACACCATCCTTTCCTCAGCCTGTGTGGTGGCTGTAATGTCACAGGAGATCAAATCCCTGGTGAGGGAGGCTCAACGTACACAACCTGACCCAGGTAATGGCCCCACTAACCGTCTCTTTGAGCCTGATCCAGTCCGTTCCCAGGTTTTGCAGTGGGGCCACTCCTCAAAACCTACCTGCCATCCTGGGATAAACCGTATGCTGTCCTTCCTTAAACAGCATTTTTGGTGGCCTACCATGAACAGTGACACTCGAGCCTTCGTCTCAGCCTGCACTATCTGTGCCCGCAGTAAGTCCTCACTCCAGCCACCTGCCGGTCTACTCCATCCCCTACTCATTCCTAGCTGCCCCTGGTCACACATAGCTGTCGACTTCGTTACCGGTCTGCCGGATTCACAAGATAATTCAGTCATACTCACCATCATTGACAGATTTTCCAAGGCAGTGCATTTTGTCCCTCTCTCTAAACTCCCTTCAGCGTCTGAGGCCGCAGGCCTGCTCATCCAGCATGTGTTCCGTCTTCATGGAATCCCCCTGGATATTGTTTCGGACCGTGGACCCCAGTTCACCTCACAGGTGTGGAGGGCGTTCTGCCGGGCTCTTGGCGCCTCTTTCAGCCTGTCTTTGGGCTACCATCCGCAGACCAATGGGCAGACGGAGCGGGCTAACCAAGACCTACAGGCAGCTCTTCGCTGTGTGACAGCCCTACCCCCTCCTCCTGGAGCACTCACCTTCCCTGGATTGAGTATGCCTATAACTCCCTAACAAGCTCAGCCACAGGTATGTCCCCTTTTGAGTGTTGCATGGGTTTTCAACCACCTCTTTTCCCTGCACAAGAGAGTGATGTTGCAGTTCCATCCATCCAAGCCCACCTTTGTCATTGTCGCCGGGTGTGGAGGAGCACGCATGCTGCTTTGCTCCATTCCGCTGCCCACAACCGCCGCATTGCCAACTGCCACCAGACCCCGGCGCCAGATTACTGGCCTGGGCAAAAGGTATGGCTGTCTTCTAAGGACCTCCCCTTGCAAACGGATTCTAGGAAACTCTCACCCCGCTATATTGGTCCATTTAAGATTGAAAGAATAATTAACCCTACTGTGGTTAAGTTAAAACTGTCTGCCTCTGTGCGCATTCATCCCACCTTCCATGTTTCCTTGCTGAAGCCTGTTGCCACCAGCCCCTTGTCTCCTCCAGTTGCTGCTCCTCCGCCCCCCCGAATGATAGACGACCACCTGTCCTACTCTGTCCGGCAAGTACTGAATGTACGCCGTGAGGCCGGGGGTTTCAATATCTGGTTGACTGGAAGGGTTACGGCCCAGAGGAGCGCAGCTGGGTGCCACGTTGGAACATCCTGGACCCCACCCTCATTCGGGACTTCTACCGGGACCACCCTGACAAATTCAGTGGGTCGCCTGAAAGCGACCAACCAAATCCATCCACTGACTCTGATCCTATCCACTGACTCTGTTCCGTCAGCTACCACTGTAGCTGACGGAACAATCTGGCGATGAGTGGATGGAAAACCTATGCCTAAATGAAGAATTTTGATGAGGAGCGAGCCAATTAAGTTAGGAATTCAAAAGAAACACCAGGAGCTTAAGCAACGTGATCAAAGTTGGATGAATACTTGCTTGCGGATGGAGAAGCTTCTTGCGGGAGTCTGAAGGTTAAAGTAAAGTAAAGAGGGTAGGATGAGAAGTTGGAGGCAATAAGGCTGGAGGCAGGTCTGGACGCAGGAAGGAGTTGGATCAAGCGAAATGGACTCAAACCTCAGATGGTCTACATGGACTCAAAGGACTTGAGGCATACCAAGTGAGACTGAAGCAGGCTGTAGTGGACCCAGATAGACTCCAGTGAGCCAAGTGAGACACTTGTGGCTGGAGACTGGAGACCATGTGCTATTCTCAGTTCATTCACGTTTTTTATAATAACTTTTGGTGACCACTCCAGATGGGATGTCTTGGCCAGTGGCATGAAGTCATGGTCATTTGGGCTAGACTTGCTGTTTGTCCATACGGGCGAGGACTCAGAATCTGATATTCTTGCACTCATTCACTCAAGTTCGGCATACTAATCTTGATCTCCATTTGACCATAATCTCCTGGGCAGCAGGGATCAAAGGAAAAAGTTGCATCTTGTTGTTTGCTTCTCTCAATACAGGACATGATCCTATAGACTATATACATGGTGTAAATAGAAGGATTATATGAGAGAAATATATGGGTTGGAGAGAGTACACACATCTGATGGTGGAATTCAGCATGATGGACTGTAGACATAGGTGGGAGAGTAAGATATGTGATCAGTGACTGAACACAGACAGAAAAAAATCTGACTTCAAGGATGTTCACTCAGACCTACAAATAAACTTTTAGGTTGTTGAGGTCTCTACAGTACTGTGCAGACAATACCTCTGGTGAACTGGATGACAGCAGATGCTGAGGCTGATGGCTGGATGCTCTATTTCTGCAGGTTGGGAGTTCGGGTGGTCTTCGCATTGTGGAACTGAGTTGGACAGCTCGGTTTGGCTCTGGATGTTCTATTGGTCCAGTGCAAGGCCTAGACTTGTCCAAATTGGACAGGTTTAGGCCTTGGTGAGCTACATTGCCAGATATTGTCATGGAATTTGCCTTCTGTTCTCCATTTTCACACACTCTCACTTTGACAGAAGTCAGTTCTTTGTCTGGTTACAGACAAACAGTATGTTTGTTGCAGGGGGAACGAGGTCAAGTCCAGCTCACTTCTCTCTGTCCTCTGTCGATCTTGGGCAGAAAAGTTTTGCTGAATGGAACTGCAGCTTACACAATTATATTCAGGGTCCACAGGGCAGCACATTTGTTCTCTAGACACATTAAGTGTGAATCCCCTGAAGTAAGGGGTCCTGGAAAAGATAAAGATTCTCCAGGAAATGGGCATGCCCAGTAAGGTGCCAATTTGTGGTGCCACCTCTTTTATTGGAGGGTCATTCAAACACAAATCAGAGTAAACTGAACATGTGAAATAGACTGAAGCACATATTATAATGTAATTCCCACTGTTAATGTCTTTTCTGAGTCTTTGTATAGAAGTGACATTGAGAGTCATTTGAGGGCACAAGAATTTATGTCCCTAAAGAATGTTGCTTTTAGCTGAACAAGATAGACTTGTGGTCCCAAATGTGTCAGTTGGAGGTTCTGGTTAATGCCATCAGTTACGTGGAGAGACAGAGGAGTAAGAGAAGATGCCTTTGAGATCTGCAGTCCTCCACAGTTGCTACATACAATATTATTATTTGTTGTTGTTGTGTGCGTGTGTGTGTGTGTGTGTGTGTGTGTGCGCATCCTTACCCTTAGCGAGGGTGGGCATGGGGAATGGGATGCTGATGACCCCTTCCAAATCTTCTATGGGGATCAGAGACCTCAAAATGGCTCTGATCCGGATAGCCTCTCCTTTACCGGCATGGATCAGCTGACATAGAATAGAATAGAACAGAATAGAATAGAATAGAATAGAATAGAATAGAATAATTATGTTTGTGTGGTGATGTGTGCTTTGTGCCTATGTGTGTGTATGTGTGTTAATTTATGCACATAAGTGTGTGCGTGTGTCAGAGCATTGTCACTAACATGCATTTCTGGCGCACAGCGGCCCAGCAGGTCAATAAGTGCAGCATAGAAAGTCATGATGGCATTCCCCATGTGGATGGTATCATCTTCCTCTTCCTCCAACTTCTCACTGCTACAAACATACACATGAGCACACACACTCACATATGTCACGGATGCCAAATACTATAGGTTGTTTTCCTTAATCGTTTTCCAAGTTAAAGTTACAGTTTATCTAATATGAAGTTTGCTTTGTAACAAAGCATACAACACAAAAAATAATATTCACAATAAATTAACTACAAAGAAAATACAAGTTAAAATAGAACAAGACAATAGTAAAAATGTTCTCCCTTACTAACTCATAATCTCATATAATGACAGCAGATTAGAGAAAACAGTTTAATATTATCTTACAGTGTCTTGGAGCTCTCGGAGGTGGGAGAGGGTCCATCTCTAGAGGGATCCTCAGAGATCTTAATGGCCTCCTCCATCGCTGATAACAACCCGTTACCCCCCTCACCCCGGAGGGCTGGGCCAAAACATTCTGGTCGGCGAATCAGTAGTCTCACCACGACATTGGCATTCTCCTCAACGCTTTCACCTAATCAGAGAACAACAGAGGAGGAAAAGCAAAACAGGACTTACTATTTTAATGGTCTTCACAGTCACATGCAGGGTGGGGACAGCACATGCTTAACTTTTAATGCTTTAATGCAGAATGAGTATCAATAAAGTGAAACCACAAAACAAAGAACAACAAAGAACAGCAAGGACATGAACATGGGGGTGCTGGAGAAGTATGTTTGTGCATGTGTTGGGGGGGCAGTCACGAAGAGCAGTGTGTGGGCTATGTACATTGTGGGTTGTTGTTTTTTTGGAAGGACTGTGAATGAGTTTAGTGATGCTTGGACGGGGTGAGGGATTAGCTCGGAATGAACTTCAAGAAAGGAGACCATGTGTTATGAAAGGGTGTCATGTTGTCCTTTATGTTTGCTGTGAGTTTTTCAAGATTTGAGTGGTTTGCTAATGGATTGAGCTTGTGGTTGACTGATAATTTTGTTCTGTCTTTCCAGTTAAGTAATATATTTTTCTTGGCCAGGGTTAATGCTATTAAGATTAATGGTTGGAGATGTTGTGGGATTCTAAGTAACAAGACATCACAACTAGCAAAATGATGGTGGGGGAGACAGGGATGCTGAGGTTGAGGATCTTAAACAAAAAAAGCTTAACAGGAGTGTAGATCCAGAATGCATGGATCCATGGCATGGATAGGTTGTAGCATATTGGTGCGGACAAAGAGAAACATGGTATCTTAAAGGCTGGTTTAACCTTAAGTATTACAGTGGAGCTTTCAAGTGTAATACTCTTACTGGTAAGCTTTAGAGATGGTTCCACTTCAGAAAAAAAGTAAGGCTAGAAGAGAACTTGTTGTACATAGGTGTGCTTCCATGTCTAGCCACAGAAGATTCTCCCTACCCACTGACACCATCTCAGTGAGAACTCTGATATTGGCCACCCAGTAATACTGTCTAAAATTTGGGAGCGAAAAACCACCACATACTGTAGTTTTGACTTTTGTAAATGTGCCTTTCATTTGGGACTTGTAATCCCAAATGAAGGGTAGTATAATAGAATCAATATTTTTGAAAAAGGATGTGTTTAGATAAATTGGTAGATGCTGGAACAGAAAGAGAAATCTGGGAAGTGTAACCATTTTAATTGCATTCACTCAACCAATCAAAGACAGGGGCAAGTTTCTCCCTACCTCAATAATATTTTTTTAATTTTATTATTGACTTAGTAAAATTCCATTTATATTATGAATCTGCCATGAAAAACAAATATTTGAATATTGACTGACATTTGAAATTTGATCATTGTCAATTAGAGACCACATATCATTAAATTGATTATCAGTAAAATATGTAGCGCAAAGATTTGAGTGAGAGCTATGGAGAAGACTAGGCAATGGAGAATTCTACTGTCATCATACTCCTAGTATTATTTTGTACTCAACCTCCACTAGCTGCCTCCACCTGCAGTTATGTTTTTTTTTTATCAAAACCACACTAAAATCCAACCTAGGCAAACATCAATAAAGTAAAAGCCAATCTGGTTCACTGGAAAGCAGCATGGCTCCATCCAACAATTTCTGCCAGGAAGATTGAGCCAGCCACACAAGCATGACCCTCTCTGTCAACAAAATTGAGACCTATAAGGAATGTTGAGAACAGAAATGAATGGAAGATTTGTTTTTTTGTCCATAATTTATTTTTAAATTATGGACAAAATATTATGGACATATTATGGACAAAATATTAATTAGGAATTTTGATGCACATTGGGAAAATAGACTAGTGAACATACATATTAACTCTCTATAAAAAGCACAGCAAGCCTTAAATACACATTGAAATTGGGTAGGGTTTTACCATTGCAGAACACAGCAAACCGAAGGAAGTCGAGGTAGCGTTCACCCTCCACGGGGTTCCAGCCGATGTCGGGGTATCCTTTACTCACCAGCATTGAGCAGCTCTGCAGGCCACAGCCGGCCAGGTACTGCACCACCTGGAGCGGCAGTCATATTGACAAGCACTTCAGACTAATAAGATATGAGAATATTACTGATCTTATATTTTATATCATCCTTGCCTGCCTTCTCATTATTCCTTGCACCTTTTCTTTGTGCCTACCCTCAACATTACCCTTGTTCCATCCTTGTGCCCTTCCCTCATCCTTGCCATAAACATGTACCTCTTCAGTTCCTTCCCGCCCTCAACATTCTCTGAATTCATGCTGTGCATGTATTTATATCTCTCTCTGTCTTTGTCTTAAACTGTAAGTGAATACCTCACCTTCTCGAGGTCTGGCTCTGTCAAAGCCAGAGCCAACTCATTATTATCCATGACTGATGCTGCAGCCACATCCAGAGGAGTAGAGCCTCGCATGGATGGAGATGCTGTAGCAAGGTGAGGCGTGGCATGGCAGGGAAGGGCAGGGGTGGGGGGTGCAGGGGAAGAAAGGAGAAGAGGGGAGAGAGCAGATGAGAGAATATAGACTGAATGGCATGAGGAGAGTTTCTAATGTATAGTTTAACATTATGACTATATAGCAGCACAATAACAGGCCTGTAAACTGAGTTTCCAGGTAGGCCTAAAGCTGTCTGCAGGCATGACTAAATAAATACTATACTAATAGCTATAAAAATAACTGAGTATCCCATATTTCATCACAGAGTACACAACTACAACACAGTTACACACAGAAATGAAGAATGAGAGAAGACTTTGCTATGCTATGAAGCTGCATTATGCAGCTTTTTTTTTATATTAAAACAAACCAAAAAAATATTCTACATTTTCTATATGTGTGCATGACCTGTGTTCCTTTATATGAACTTTATGTATATACCCCATTTTGGGGTATATGTCATTTGCTAAAGGCATGGCCAGCCCTGAGCTATTGTGGCTATTAATTTGAGGCTATGGGCCACAGAGCAATGAGTCAACAACAACAATGAAGGAGAGCAATTAGACACAAAAGAACAGTAAAGCTAAACATTCAAAAACACAGTGAGCATCAGCCTTGCTATTGTTGTGATCAGGGGTTTTTTTCTGTTGCAAAGTGGCTGGTGTTCTCAGTCTGTTCCTTTACTGCCTGTGGTGGACAGATCTTGGGTACTTCAGCCTCAAACCTAATGATTTTCTAATTAAAATAGACACCCTCTAGCAGGGTTCTATTGGCTTAACACTAGAAGCACTGCCTCCAATCACACACTGAATAAACCTCTAAGTGCAGGCCTATCACCAGAATGACTACCTACTCTGCAGAATGGGATACTTGTGCAGATGCTAATGCTGCTCTCAAAGAGATGGCGCTTCTTATACATGAGTGAGTGAGCTGAGAGAATAAACCATGTGTAAACATTTTTTAGACCAGAAGAAAAACAGGTAGCAAAAACACTTCTGGAGTCCCCAAAACCCCTGAAATACAGCTGAGAAAAAAGAAGAGGAAAATTGTGTCCACAGACAAAGTAATAGCGGCACATAAAATAGTTCCAGGCACTCAAGTGGATTACAAAAGTTTTTAGAGGGCTATGGTTAAAAATACACCCATGCTTACCAGCAAAAGTATGCATGGATCTACAAATATGCAAATGTTTAATCACTGTGGATTACAATCTAACTACAACAAATAGTTCTCACATTTAGTTTTACAAGTGTATTCCTAATGACAGAGTACAATAAGTAGAGTACGTTTAGGTGTGTGAATGATCAATAATCAGTATTATTGGCAGTAATAGAGGGCCCCAAAATCAAATTTTGCTTAGGGCCCCATGGAGGCTTGGGCCGGCCCTGGCTGTAGGCTACGCAAGAGGTAATATAGGTGTAATTCAGCCATAAATATTCGAACCGGAGGGTGCTTCTGAAGACAACGACAGGGTAAAGGGTCACCTACAAGTGAATTTATCAGAATTTTTTTTTCATTTATTGCTCTCTACAGCGTTAGAAACAACGGTAATACATAACAGGAGCCTTCGGCTTGACTACGTTATCAGTCAGCTGTGAGCTAATTTTAGCTAGCTTTAAGTTGACCCCGATTGTCAGCTCTGATAACAGTTAACATTTACCTACCTTGTAAAGATAAACATCCAGATGCACTGTTAGGAAAAAACGCTTTGAAAACAGCAGAAAATGTCTGGAGCAAGGGATCTGGTGTACTTGGTCAACTAGTATTGCCTAAGATAAAAACGCAAATAGATAGTGAGATACTGAGGCTAGATTGGGTCTGGTTCTGTGATGCAGACTGGTAAACTTACGTGGCCTGCACAGTGGTGAAAGTAGATTTACTGCGCTCTTTTGGTCAAAACAAAATAAGAATAAAATTAAAAAAAATAAAAAAGAACCTTTATTAGTAAAACACTTAACAGACTTGCTTTTAAACTATTTTATTTTTAATTTTTATTCTTTTTTTTATTTTTGATTAGACTTAATTTCTGCTAAATTATTTTATTACCACTTGGACTTTCTGTCGTCTATCTTATACTTTTGTATTCTACTCCTTGTTTTAAAAAAGTGCTCTGCTATAATAATAATGACGATATCATTATTCTCCTCCTTGAACCGCCACCTTATCGTGGTGGAGGAGTTTGAGTACCCGAGCACATGTTGACAGTTATCACATTAAAGAGCTGGAAGTCTGATTGAGCCTGGCCTGTCTGAGACAGAAGACCATCTATCTGTCTAGGGAAGGTTAAGTTTTGTTGTCTAATAAGGTCTGGCACTCTAAAATGGTGGTGTGATTTATCGCATGAATTCATAAACTTAATTGACTGCTTCCCTTTCATTTTTTTGCAATCTTGGATTAGCACATTTACAGATGTGATGGGTTTCCAAATGTTGAGTCTTAATTAAGAAGTGTTATTTGTTCATGTTGGTGTTTAGATTTTATGATACATAGTGGTAACAGCACAGCTACTGCTAAACACAACATTGAAAGCATGTAAATGAATTGATAAAATCAATTTGCATTTAATGTACAGACATGATTATATTAAAAATATTGCAAACGGGTTAAAGGTTCTGTATTGAATGTACAATAGTCTACAGATAATGTAGAATTAAAAGCAAACTAAATTGTTTATTCAGTGTTGAAAAAGAGTAATTCAGTGATTCGATTTTCAGAACAAAAATTCAACATTGACAGTCAAATGTTGAAAAATAAGATGCTGACATAACGTAATTTCAACGTTGATTTGATTTTCAAAATCGAGCCTAAAATCAACATTGATTGAACACTGGCAAATTCACTTATGTTGAAAAGTAAGACGTTGAAAAGATGTAATTTCAACAATTTGATTTTCAAAATCAAAACAAAATTCAACAGTGATACAACATTGGCACATGATGTTGATTCAACAGTGACTAAATGTTAAAATGCCAGCTGGGTGGGAGCTTTTTTTTTTAAAGAAACAACCTGCCTGCCAACTCCCCACAGCACTCGATATTAGACAGTCAACTGCAGGGAAAGTTGACGTTAACTAGCCTTAGATGATACAGTCACCGACCGGAGATCAGCTGAAAACTGAACAGTTTTGGAAAGGTAGCAGTGTTCTCTCCAGCACGGATTAAAACCCACAGGTCTGTGCTGGACACAAACACAGTAAACCTGGGATAAGCAATTTAAGCAGCCTAACTGTTGATTGTGTTGATCTAACATTAGTAGATGTGTTTTCTTGCTGAAAATGCGATCACAGATGTATGTGCGTTAATGCTGGGTAGGCTACATTGGATTTTTGGCAGCAAGCTACTTTCCCCTCTTCCCGGTGTACTGGCACTGAATCTTTTAGCAGTATGGAGCACCGGACTGTACCAGCCTACTTTCACCTCTGCATGTCCAGCTGGTCTGAGCAGGAGTTGATTCCTCCTAAATTTTTTTCTAATACTTGTAATTTCTGTGTAATTTCTTGCAAGGAATTGAGTGTATGCATGTAGTATGTGTGTGAATATGTCTGTTAAATGCCTCTTGTGATGTTGAAAATCTGTGTGATTCTGCTGCAAATCTGTTTCCCCATGGGGACAAATAAAGTGTATCTATCTGTGTATCTAGAATCAGTACAGTAGCGGATTATCTGGCAAAACCATTTTGATTAAGCAGTATATGAATGTGTTTTTGAGCTCATTGAACTTAAACCTCCAGTTTTGCTGCTGTTAACCTCTCTTTTTTCCGCTATTCCTTTGATGGTGGCACAGTGCTGCTTCCTTACAGAAACATGCATGTGCAAAACAGGTATGTATATGTTGCGCCAACCACGTTAATGAGGACATTTGCAGCTGTGTTCATTTTCATTCCAGTTCTCACTAGATGGGCCACTAGTTGTAATGTTACACAATCTCATAAATGCAACGAGTCATTGGGTTGAGAAGGCTCATCCTGATAGGACAGCAAATTTCAGTGTATTGAGGCAACCAGATAAGTAGGATTGGGACATAAGCTATGTCACTTAAAGGAGGGAGAGTGTCCCTAGTCTATCCCACTCTCTCTATCTACCTCTCCCTGTGTGTGTGTGCTCTGTTTTGTGTTTATCTGTTTGTACTCTGTCTGTTCCCGTTGTTCCAGCCCACCTGCTACCTCCTTGCAGTCTCTCCCACCATTACTTCTGGTCCGTCTTCATGTCTACCTGCCGACCAACTCATTAACCAATCACCTGCTTGCCCGCCCGTTTTGCTACCTACTTGTTAACTGTTTCCTCATTAGTCCTTGTAGTATATATTCCAGTCAGCTCACCTCTGTTGTTTAAGAGGCCTCACGGTTGATTTCACTGGACTCGTAGGAGCGTTTTAGCAGAACTAACTGATATTTAGCTCTGTGCAAGTGCTGATCACTGTGGATCACTGGCTGTAAATTCCTTCATCCTAAAATGCCTTGTCAAGAATGCTGGCTGCTGGATAAAGCCCAGAAGCAAATATGCAACCTCAAAGAGGATATCCAGCGCCTCTCAGATGAACTTCGAGTGAAGGACTCTCTGCTCTCTGGCTTTATTGACACTGCTACTGCCCGGCCAAATAAGATAGCAGCATTTACGTCAGCTATTGTAGATCCAACAATTCTATGGGACCCTGACTCCTTGTCCTGACTCCTGCTCTACACTGAGAAACTGCCTTGGTGCCACTCTTCCTCCACTGAATCTCTCCAACCGCTTTGCATCACTGGATACTGAGGATTTGGCTCTGTGTACTTGTGGCCCTCTGCCACTTGGTCCTGGTACTACTATTTGTTCTGCTGTCTCTGGCCCTGCTGGTGCTCTTGCTCCTGCTGCACTTGCACCTGCTGTCTCAGGAAATGCTGCCCCAGCCTTTGCTGTCCCTGGACCTGCTACTACTGCTGTCTCTGGACCTGCTGCTACTTCTGTCTCTAGACTTGCTCCTACTGCTGTCTCTGGCCTTGCTGCTCGTGCTATGCCCGGACCTACTGCTCCCGCTGTTCCTGGATCTGCTGCTACTGCTGTCTCTGGCCCTGTTGCTCATGCTGTCTCTGGCCCTGCTGCTGCTGCTTTCTCTGGCCCTGCTGCTGCTGCTGTCCCTGGCCCTGCTGCTTATGCTGTCTCTGGCCCTGTTGCTCGTGCTGTTTCTGGACCTGTTGCTACTGCTGTCTCTGGACCTGCTGCTACTGCTACCTCTGGCCCTGATGTTCTTGCCCATGCCCCTAACTGCCACAGCATCCTTGCGGTGGGCCCCTCAATGGTGCAACATGTTTCCTTTGATGGTGCAGAAACCTTATGTTGTCCTGGTTCCCGGGTGTCTGATATTAATTCATTTATTGTTCTCCTGCTGTCCGATAACCTGGGTATCTTCTGTCATTGTACATGTGGGTTCTAATGATATCAAGCTGCAACAATCTGAAAAACTGAAGGAAGATTTCAAAGCCCTCATTAACACCCTCCTGAACACAAATAAACAATGCATAATCTCTGGTCCTCTGCCATCCCCTAATTTTGGGGATATAAAGTTCAGCCGTATCCGGCAGTTACACATCTGGTTAAAAGGCTACTGCCTTGCCCTGGGGATTTGATATGTAGACAATTTCACCTCCTTTCTGGACAGACCTCACTTGTTCAGGCAAGACAAAATTCATCCAAACAGATCTGGATCTCACCTATTATCCCTAAATATGGTGCTTACCATGCAATCCTACAAGTCTCATTCCCCGCCTAAGTAAGTCCGAACCAAGATAGATCAAGTAATCTTTATGACTGTAATATTCCTGTATTAGTAAATTATAGACCTTTGTCTAACTCGTCAAGTTATACAGCTGGCAGGAATCTTAACAGTCTAGTTGTGGTTTGGGCTTCACATCCCAGCTCCTGCTTCCGATATATCGCCATCTGTGCTTTCTAGAGATGTAACAGTGGGTCTCCTTAATGTACGATCACTGTCCAATAAGTCTTTTATTTTAAATGATTTCATTATGTCTAAAAAAGTGAATTTTATATTTTTAACTGAGACCTGGCTTAAACACAATGAGCAAAGTCAGCTGATTGAACTTTGTTCCCATGACTATGATTATATCAGCCTTCCCAGATCTAGTGGTCATGGTGGTGGATTGGCAGTTGTTTTTAATAAGTCATTCAAATGTAACCAATTACCAATTAATACATTTTCTAGCTTTGAGGTGCAAATGCTTAGAGTTTGCTGCACAAATCTTGTTCTTTGTGTTGTCTATCACCCTCCAAAATATAATGCCACCTTCCTGACTGATTTCTCTGATTTTTTATCCTCCATTGTGCTGACTCATGACAAAATCTTAATGGTGGGGGACTTTAACATTCATACTAATGATTTGTCAAATGGCTTTGCTTCTGAATTTCTGAACATTACTGAAACTTTTAACTTAAGACAACATGTCTCCGAGCCCACTCATGACCATGGCCACACTCTCGATTTAGTTTTTACTCTTGGTCTGGATATCTGCCAGTTGACTGTGCAAGATTTTCCTGTGTCTGATCATAGAAGCATTTTGTTTAAGTCAGCTTTTCATGCAGTCAGAAATATTTGCAGATGCACTATTCACTCTCGCATTTTAAACAGTCAAAGTGCTGATAAATTCTCTTCTCTTTTTATGGACTCCACTACTTCCCAGGCCCAATTTTCGCATGTCAGTGATTTATTAAAAGGCTTTAATGATTGTTGTTCATCAACCTGAGATGCTGTTGCCCCTCTTAAAATTAGATCCAAGGCTGTCACTAAGCCACCATAGATTAATGAAGACATCCGTTGCCTAAAACATAATTGTAGGAGGGCTGAACGGAAATGGAAGAGTACTAAACTCCTTGTATATTATGAACATATGAAAGAGCTATTGACAGCACTTAACAAAACAATTAAAGACACGAGAGCAAATTACTTCTCAAATCTTATTTCTTCATATAAGCATAATCCTAGATGTCTGTTCAATACATTTGATCACCTTGTAAATCCTGCTCCCCCTGTTGTGCCAATCTCCTCTAACACTGATTGTGAATCATTGTGAATCATTCCTATGTTTGTTCTTGGATAAGATTACAAACATTAGATCTGCCATCCCTCCATCTACGTTCTCCACGGAGGTTTGGTATACCTTCAGAAATAATCTGAGCCAATTTGGACAGGTTAGCCCTAGCGAACTAACTGACACTATTTTACATTTGAGGCCGTCTTCTAGTCCGTTAGACATTATACCAACAAAATTCCTCCTACAAGTTTTAGCATCTGTTGCTCCTACATTGCTTTCTATTATCAACGGTTCTCTGTCCACTGGTATTGTCCCTGAATACTGGTAAGGATCCCTCAGATATCTCCAACTACAGGCCTATTTCAAAACTACCTTTTATTTCCAAAGTTTTGGAAAAATAGTATCAGTTCAACTTGGACAATTGTAATGTCTTTGAAAAATTTCAATCTGGTTTTCATCAGCAGCACAGCACTGAAACTGCTTTTGTTAGAGTCATAAATTACATTCTGTTGAATGCAGATGCAGGAGAGTGCTCTGTCCTGGTGCCGCTTGACCTTAGTGCTGCTTTTGATACTGTAGACCATTCTATACTTATTGAGAGACTAAGGCAGTGGGTAGGTATCTCAGAGACTGCACTCGACTGGCTCTCATCCTATTTATCTGATATGAAATTCCTAGTATCTGTGGATGGATTTAAGTCATCCTTATCAGTATTACCGTGTGGTGTGCCTCAAGGCTCTGTCCTTGGACCAATTTTTTTCTCATTTTATATGTTGCCACTAGGTCACATAATTAGAAATCGTGGTATCTCCTTTGATTGTTATGCGGATGACGCGCAATTGTATGTTTTAGTCAAACCTGGTGAACAGTGTAAATTGGATTCCCTGCACAGCTGTTTAGTAGACATAAAGGATTGGATGTCCAAAAAATTTTTGCAGTTAAATTCTGATTAGACTGAAGTCCTTGTGATAGGCTCTGATCATATATCTGCTCAGATTCCTTAAGCTCTGGGTTCTCTAACTCAGTACATTAAGCCCATATCAAGGAACTTGGGAGTCCTATTTGACCTCAACCTCACTTTCGAGCAACACATTAAAAAGACTGTACAATCATCCTTTTTTCCATTTAAGAAACATTGCAAAAATAATATCAATTCTAAATATTGATACAGTGATACAGAGAAGGTTATACATGCATTCATTTCATCTTGCCTCGATTACTATGATGCTTTGTTTACCTGCCTTAATCAAAAAGAGACTGATCGCCTCCAGTGTGTGCACAACGCTGCAGAAAGGCTTTTAACTAGAACTAGGAAATGGGACCATATAACCCCTGTTTTAGCATTTCTAAATTGGTTGCCTGTTCGTTTTAGGATTGATTTTAAAATTTTATTGCTCACCTTTAAGGCTCTTAATGGACTTGCTCCTAGTTACCTCTCTGAACTTTGATTCCTTATGAACCCACACGCACCTTCAGGTCATCAGGCAGGAACCTCCTGACTATCCCTGTGTCACAATTAAAGACTAAAGGTGACCGTGCCTTCGTTGTCAGGGCCCCTAGGCTGTGGAATGAGCTGCCAGATGAACTTAGGCTAGTGGAGTCAGTATCTTCTTTTAAATCTCTTCTCAAAACATACTTTTACTGTAAAGCTTTTAATGACCTCTAGATCTCATTTCATACTGTGTCTCTGTTGCCTTGCCGTACTAATTTTATCCTATTTCTTCCATTCTAGTTCATATGTTCTAAATATTTTATTTTGTTCTATAACATTTTATCTTGTATAGTATGTTTAATTCATTTTATTTATTTTATTTTATTTTACTTATTTATTCATTTATTTATTTTTCTTCTTGTTTTAATCTGTATTTATTGCATCACTGCAACACTACTGCTCTAAAATTTTCTTGCTATTTTAATTTGTTATTTGTATGTACTGTTTCACTGCAGCAAGTTTTTTTTTTTTTTTTTTTTTTTGTAAAGCGCTTTGTAACTCTGTTTTGAAAAGCGCTATACAAATGAAGGTCGTTGTTGTTGTTGTTGCTGTTGTTGTTGGAATGACAAAATTTACAGTCAGGGTCAGAAAAGGAAAACTCTGACCGCAGAGGTGGAAGAGCAACCAGAACACTACTGAAAGGGTTTCCACCTGTCATGTCCATGTCAAAAGGTATTTACTGATTACAGAGCTACAATGACAACATGATGTGTTTTTCCACAAGCCTCAGAGCTGTGTCTGAGTGCTCCTGCGGTGCGCTGATGATTGGCAGGTCAGAGCAGTGAAGCATCGGATGACAAAAACAAAAACCGTCTGCATCACAAATGACAGAAACTCTCCGTCAGCCGGTCTAAATCTGTCTTTTCCTGTCCTAACTGACCTTCACATTAGTCGCTGTCTATGGACCACCGACAGGAACCGGCTGCACGAGTTACCATGGTTACACCACATGCTGTATGGGGAAGGGGGTGTGTCAGGCATGCCACGGCATTTCATCAGCCAATTTGTCGTGCATGCGTGCATGCCTCAGACTCAGGGGAAATTATTACAATAAGATCTATACTACATGGCAGCAGGAGCGGACAGGACCAGATGAGGAAGAGCGTGCTACACCTGCAGCCTGCCGGTCCACTGATGAGAGGATTAACAGAGGAAACACAACACTCCAGCAGACAGTCTTAAAGAGTCCATCCATCCCACCAAAGACTGGATACTGGAAATAGCCTCCAGTTCTCATCACCTCCACCTTCCCCACATAATAACTACTGCTCTTTGCCCTCTAAGAGCTCGCTGATTTTACTTTCTCATTCGATCATTATATCACCCTCAGTCTGATCAATCAAACACTGTTTTGACACAAGTTACAGATATAGCATAATCAGTAGCTTGGCTTATAGTTATTTATTTATTCATTTATTTATTTAGAGCATTTTGTGATGGAGTGCTGTAATTTACTTTTCGATTTTACCCGCTTTCCCTCAAACCACATCATCCCTCACCCTTACCAGTAATTTCCTACGCGTCCCAGAATACCTTTCAGCAAACTCTACAGAACGGCTTCAACTAATTACATTCAGACTGGTTACAAGTGTAGGTGGAGAGATCAATAGCAACAGCGATAGAAATAGCATAGTTGGAGCAAGACGGTGAGAATTTTTGTAGCTGCAAATAAGTTGCACCCCTCACTCCAAACCTAACACGGCTTGTAGCTGCATTGCATTCTGGTCTGTTGAGGCGATCACCAGAGGAGAAATTGATACCTCTGTCTCTCTATGATGGATTTTTCCTTGTATGATTGTTGAACGTCGGAGCAAAATGGCGGGTCAATGCAAAAGCCTGTTATTCGATCTTGAGTTTTAGATTGCATAAAGTTTTTTCTCCTATCAAACTCCAATGAAGCGGTGCTGAAAATATGTCAGTGCAACATCACACTATTAATGTTTGGCAAGCAGTCCGCAGGAATTTAAAAAAGAAGCATCACCAAAAACAAAACGGATGCAGAAATGCACAGCACAATGCCAATAAATGTTTTAAGCATTTCACTGTGGCTCTTGCTCTTTCTTTGTCTGTGGAAACTCTGTGTTCTTAGAGTTTAAGAATTTTTTTTCTGATTTGCCCCTCACTTTCATTCATTTATTTCCACAGAATAACTCCGCGACCCCCAACTTAATGAGGAAAAGTGCTATGGATCACTAAGGGCCTAACCAGCCTGCATGGCACAAGATGTCATGGGCACTCTGACACTGTCTGCACCCTGTAAAACCTCCATGGAACAAAAGCACCAATCTGAGATACACCCAGCTAGGTGATGATGTGATGATGTTAAATCTGCTGGCACCAGAATCCAGAATACTCATCACCCTTTGTGAGGTCCTCTCACATATCTGGATTTTGGCCACAGTTCTAGCTGTGCAAAAAAAAAAAAAAAAAAAAAAAAAGATTTTTTTTTAATTTAAAAAACTCCCTGCTGTTTTTTTCCTGAGGAAAGTGGAGCTGTGAAAGACTTTCGTAAAACACGGTATAATCACTGCTAGGAGTCCATGGTCGATTAAAGGTTCTTTTCAAAACACAATTTTACATTCTGTTTCCTTTGCTGTTTCCATAACAACCATGAAGGGATGGAAGAATGTGCTCTATAACCTTCAGGATTCAATACCAACAAGAAAGCACACACAACAGCAGCATATGCACACACACACACACACACAAATCTATGTGCAAACTATTGTAAAGCATATTTGTAAAACTGCTGTAGAGCCGTGGAGTGGGCAGAAAAATAAAGCGAAGGCTCTATGAGGCACCAGGCTGAGGTTTTTAACCACTCTCCTCATTATTCACTCTCTCCTCGCTGATAATCAATCATCTGGATCAGTTCAGACAGGATATCCCATTAGACACCTACGCGCCATCTCATCACCCCCCCACCCATCATGTCTGCTTATTCTACTCTAGTAAAACTCAGGAGCTCTCACTCTCGCTGTTTTCTTTCTCTCTCTCAAACACATAACATCTCTCATACAGACAAAATGAAGCAATTCCCACTGGGGCCTCTATTATACCACAGACAGTGGTGGGAATTGATTGAGAGTTTATTATCGAGATAAATCTTCCTTGGTATCTCCTACTCAGTGCAGGGGGAGAGGCTGAGCCGGCCAATTAGACACAGACAGGACAATGAGGGTAAATGAGGAGAAACAAGGCAAGAAAGAGAGAGCCTCGGATCCTCTGTGTGTGTGTGTGTGTGTGTGCGTGTACTTTCTGGCCATTAAGTAACTCTAAGATGCATTGTTCTGAGTGAAAGTGAGCATGTTAACCTCCAACCCCAATCAGAGACATGACTAAGCAGAAGAGGGATGACACACACACACACACACACACACACACACACACACACACACACAGGTCGTGCTATACTTGTGAGAACCTCACTGACTACATTCATTCACCACTACATGACAAGCCTTAACCATTAACCTAATCCTAATTTTATTTTAACTCCTATATCTAAATCCTAATCCTAAATCTAACCTTAAAGGTGCATTACGCAAATTTATCTGACCACCAGATGGTATGGAAAGCAGCAATAACTTTGTATGTAAACTCTCTCCCTCCCTGTCTCTACCTACTGCAAAAGTATTTGTCACAGCACTACGGAGGCCAGACTAGGACAAACTTCACTGAGCTCTGCGTCTGCAGGCTAACAGCTAAGATAAACCATTTTGTTATGCTTCATATAATGTGCTCTTTTTGGGAGGGGATGATAGGAACCCTATTTATATTTCTAAGAAAAAACAGTATCTAGATGTAAAGCGCACCTGTGCATTAATCCCAGAGATTTTGAAACAGTTCTCTACTAATCTAACCGAAGCCTAATCCCATTTCTAATATTAACCACAAACCCAAAAATATCCCCATGCAGAACATGGGGTCATCCAAACTTACCTCAGTTCACAAAAATCTCCTCAATTGTAAAGTCTAAAACTGACAGTGGTTCTCACAATGATATGAGCACAAGAATACACACACACACACACACACACACACACACATACTGCATCTTGATGTGCTGACAAGCCCGGCTCCCACTGGGTTAACGCATAAGAACATGCTTAAACCCGCAAAAACAAGACAATTGCACACATCTGGAAGCCATTAGGTCTAATCACATGGCGTGGTAAAGGCAGAGTAACGGAGACGGTGCGCTGGCGTGTGTTCCACACTTACATGTCGTCAGCACTGGAAACTACAGGGAGAGAGAGCTCGCGAGGCCCTATTCTCATCATAATGAGAATAATCATCATCAGAAGAAAAAAAAAATCTTTGCCAACAAAGCCTTTTTGTCGCAGGGCTGCTGGAGCTACAAATACAGAACAATAGAGCCCGACCTTGTCAAACTGCTCTTCATCTTCCTGTAAGTCTTCACATGCATCCTCCTGTCTGCTGAGGGACACTATGAGGCTAGAAGGGATTCGTCTGACTCTCAGCTCTAAAATAAAGTACATCTTCACACACACATACACCAGTCCAGGAAAAATGTAGTTGACGACACAAAGTGAACTGTTTTTTGGGGGGTGAGTACGTTTTTCTCTCACGTTGTCCGAGCACGGCTGCAGGATCGGATTCATGATGTTTGATTTCTCCACAGGGAGAGAACAGGTGGAGGTGAGAAGCAGATGTGCTGTGGTTTGTCAGTGTTGTCATGGTCACTGTTGTCCTGTCGCCCACTGACAAGTCTGTCAGCCATCACCCAGTGTGTGTGTGAGTCTTTGTCATCTCAGACAGACACACACACACATACAGAAAAGGTGAAAAGGTGTTTGTGTGTGTGTCTGCTTAATATTGTGGAGCAGGTATGTGTGTATGTGTGTGTAGGTATGTATGAATGAGTGCATGCTTGTAAAGTATGTGTCTGTTTATGAGTGTGAATCTGTGTGTGTGCAGAGATGGGAATATACCAAAATTTGAAATTGCATTTATTGTGACCGAAATTGTCATGATTTTTGGTATTCTTGCAGTATTATTCTAATAAATTCCTTTTTTTGTTTTTATAAAACCCAAAATATAACCAATATGCTGTCACCTGTGCGTGCATGGTAGCATCATGAGGGTTTGACTCCTTGACGCTGACTTTGCTGGACAGTTTTTATCACTAAAACTTTACTTTTTAAAAACACGCAAATTAGTTATCATGGTAATTCATATTTGAAACAATGTAACTAATCATGGATATTTCATCACTGTTTACAGTTAAAGCAGTAACTGTTCCATCCCTATATGTCTTATTTTTTTTATCTTATTTTATCTACTGAGTCACCAAGAGACTGCAGGATTTTCATCAGATCCTTGTTGAGCTGTGCGTGTCTGAAAGGTCTGTGGCAGTAACATTTCTGTGCCACCTGACAGCCTGTAAGTTCCTCTTCCTGCTGTGGCCATTTTTCAACATCACTGCATTATAGAGGACTGTGCTCACCTTTTCTCCACAAGAAAAACGGCCTGTGGAAACCTTTCCTTAGCTGGTTTAAAAAAAAAAAAATCATTTCAAGCTCCCTCATTTCCTGATGAGCTTGGTCGTGTTATTTCACAACATAGGATTGTTTGGAGGTTTTGCATACACTTGGACACCTTCACTGTCAGTGGGCTTAATCCTTTGTGGAGGATGTAGCATTAGCATTGCTGGCCATGCTAAATATGGCAATAATGGCAATTTTAACATGGCTAAAAGAGAGGAGGTGTGGCTTGGCCGTCCTGTTGGGTTGTAATATTTTAGTAGGAACGTACTGTAATATTAAATTCATTTAGAAAGCACTCTTAACAAAAGTTCTTCACAGAGAAACAAAGAACACTAATACAATCAAAAGCAAAAGAAGACAACACAGTCATTGTTTGTATTATTTTTGGTAAATTGACTTAATTTTTCAGGTCCAGCTGAAAACAGTCGCCACTGCCGGCTGCCTTGGCTTTGCAGTGATCGAGGCGGCTTGTCAGCCAAGATGTTCACAGCCAGTGCTAAGCCGGTTTTCACCTGTGCACGTGTGTGTTTGTACCTTGTGTATATGCCGTCCAGTATGCCCAGCTGAGCCTCAGACGCCGGGACGTAGGAGCCCATCTGGGCCATGACACAGACCAGGGCCACCTGACGGATGTAGGAGCTCTTACCCCCCATGTTAGGACCTGTTACTATCATAGTTCTCCTTCTTTCTCCCTGGAAGAGAAGAGAAGAGAAGAGAAGAGAAGAGAAGAGAAGAGAAGAGAAGAGAATCATTGAAAGGAGACAGGAAGGGAGGAGACGAGAAAGGGTGGGAAGAAAGTAGTACAGGGAAGATGAGTAATAGTAACATTAATTTTAGCATTTTGATCAAAACAGTTGACGTGTGAGGATCTCTCGGCGCCTCACATGGAATAATAACAGCAGTACAGACAGAGAGGGAAGGAAGGGAGAGACAGAATAAGATATTTGCATGCTGTCCTGCACAGCTGAGGAGGTGGGTGGATTGAAAGCTTGGCTCCTCTTCCTATTGGCTTGTGCTTCTGTTGCAAGATTAACCTACGCCCACTCCAGCACTGAGCGAGGAAGTGTGTGTGGTGTCGTGTGTGTGTGTGTGTGGGGGTCTGTGTGTGTGTGTATGCATGTGTCAGTGCAATTTTGTTTTGAGAACTGCGTCTGTGAGGGAGCAAACAAGCAAATGTCTGCGTGTTTTGGCTAAACTTTTTTTTTAGAGCTGTGTGTGTGTGTGTGTGTGTGTGTGTGTACCTGTAGATCAGTATGGTTGGGTACATACTGATTGTGCTCTCCCATCAGTAAATCTATGGCAGGGTGTCTGCCATCCCTGATCACAATCTGACGCTGATTTTCACACAGCTCTGGCCTGAACACAGAGAACACACACTGTCAGGCTGAGACACACACACACACACACACACACTCCAAACATAAACATACATGTATATCCAGAGATCCTCCTTTGTGCCTTTCTCATCTTTCTTCAGAACATTCTCATCACACCAAAAAGGTTTTCTGCCTCATATGAACTGAAACTAACTGCTTTATGGACACAAGGAGGAAACAGACTCCTGCAGAATATAGCTGTTAGTCGCCCCTCTGGAAAGTACTTTATATCTTCTAAATCTCATTTTCTACAGTCTTCTAATTATAGACCTCATTACAGACCAATACTTATCAGAACTTCAGGGTAAAAAAAAAAACTTGCAAAAACTTCCTCCATGCTTAAAAAAAAAATCCCGAGGAGAGAACGGTTAACTCCTTTCCCACAGGTACACCTAAATGTCAGTTCACATAGGATTGCTCCAACCCAGGGTTTTCTTTTCAATGCATTTTACTTGGAGTGTAACAATTCAATCACTGCACTGATGCATTGATTATAAACTCTCAATATCAATCTCTATGAAATGCTTTGAACTGATTCACTCAATTATTTAAAAAAAAAAAAGACCTGCAGTTGAGGTGATCTTACAGAATACTATGAATTACAACTTCTCTTTATCAATGATGTTTTTCTTTTAGAATAAATAATCTTTAAGTGATTCTGTTATCTGATTTTTTGTCTCACATAATTACAGGTTTAATGTAACATTTTGGCTAAAAATACTGAATCGAATCTCTGACTCGAGTTGTGGTTTACGAATTTGAATCAAATTGAATTGTTGTAAAAAAGAAAAATCACTCTTAAATCAAATCGCAAATCAAACTGTGTATTTGTTCAGATTCCCACATCTACATTTTACATCAGGTAAAACACGCTGCCGTCTTTACAGGCACAGGAATGCAAAAGTCTGTAAAAAGCCTGTAAAAGTTACAGACACGACCGATTCAGACAGGACTAAATTCACAGAGCGGCTCTGGTAATAACTGCACTACTCCATCTCCTTATATAAAACGAATCCTGTCCAAATAGGGACTTCGCTGTCTAAAAATTAAGACAAAAAGGGAAAATATGAAAAAAGGGAGCAGACAGACATGCGCCGCAGATGGAAAAGTGGTAGAAACAGAGTGAGCAACGGCAAGACACAAAAAAACAAAGAGATGAAGAGAGACGGCCGGACGGATGAGTAACAACATGTACAAATACAACAATAGACTGGAGTACTGGTGGA
>OMKZ01043123.1:0-15377 GCA_900302535.1 Neoniphon sammara
GGGCGGATGGGGGGATGAAAGTAATTGAAAACTAGCTTAGTGCTAGTTACGTGCTCACCATCTGTGAGCTTCTTGGCAAATAATGGAACATGTGTAAGTGATTTTCTGTGACAGTCACCACTAGAGAGCTAATGCAAGTCATTTGTTTAATCTTGGATAAGAGTATGACTACTGACAAGATTAATAGGTTGTGAATAGGGAACAACAATATGTAATGATAATCTCATCTATTGTACTACATTTGACATTTAATGACAATCGCACCTTTTGAGTTTTATATGTGGATGTATGATTAGTCTTTATTATAAATATAGTATTTAAATGTAATTGTGCCTGTTAGGTGAGAAGATTTGATGAGGTTGTAACAATTCTATTTTTCTATTTTTTCTCAGGCTTTAATGATAATGATGTAACATATTATTCTGCATTGATTGTAATTGTGATGCTTGTCCATTACACTATTTCATAATTTGTGCAAGCAAATCTAAGGTGTCGCGTTTACCATCAAAAATCATTGTTGCAGTCAGGTCGGATTTGGTGATAAATCAGCTGTATTGCTATTCAGTATAAAACAGGAAGAGGGCGCTGTTCTTCCAGTGTAAATGGAGCCAAAAGTTTCAGTGTCTGGCAATGGCAGATGGCGGAGGGAGTGAAAGGCCAATGGAATAATCTCATCAAACATATTTATCCTCTTCAGTAAATCCAGAGAGAAATATTAGACAGAAGTTGTAAAGAAGGCGAAGTGAGAGGGCGATTAAAATTTTCTGACAGGAAGCAATGGGGTTTTATGGGAAATGCGGTCTTCATTTTGATCAGCACTAGCACTAACAGTGCCACTGGAGTGAGACAGAAGCAACTTGATCATCTCAACCATGTTGTCATTTGCTTAGCTGATTAAACCAAAGTGTCACAGTTAATTTGACAATGATATGAGGATTGAATATGTGCCAGTTGATTTTACTTGACTCCATCAATTCTAGTTTAATCAGCCTGACATTCCTGCATTTATTTGTCGCAGACCTTTGACATGGCTGATTTCCTTAATCAAGTTTTACTTTGAAACTGCTGACATTGCTATGATGCCAAGATGTTACTGTTAGTACTATTGACAATGATTCTGAGAGCCAGAGTGTGCTTCTGCTATCAGTATGCAAACTACACAGGTGATAGAGACTTTATAAAGGATTTGTATTGCTCGACACTTAAATCTCTCTCATAACTGAGTCTCTCTATTGACTTATTACCTCAGTATCTTTTATATCTATCTGAACGCTGTTTATGCAACTGGAGCGCTTGTTTTATATATCATGCACGCACAATAGCTTTTCACACTGCACAGATACCCTCCGCAGAACGGCCTCCCCTGAGCTCTGTAAACGGTCTGTGAAAGTTTTTAGCACAGGCATTTCAGACATGTGCAGTTCATCAAGTACGATGAAACAAACGGGGAAAATCTCATGCTATCTCAGAAACATCATTATGCCCTTCTGGCCAGCATAGCCGGAGGAGTTAGGGTTAGTATGTGCATCATGACAAGAGAGTAGGTGTCAGAATGAAGTGAGGAAGGCTGCCTTGTGTGAATATGTCATCGTTTTTTCCACCGCCCCAGTGACGCCATAGCATACCACAGACCTCAGGCATATCTGAAGTAGCTACCAAGTGATGTCACCGCAGATGTACTTGAGTGGGTTTTGGCCTCGCGCTACTGTTTACCTCTGGAGTTATTCTGGGAATGCCCACAGGACCCTATTCACCCGGCCACTGTCTATGACCATTCATAGAAAGGAATTCACTTGGGTATTCTGGACCTCAGATATGATTTGTTTCACGGACAAGATGAAGGGGGCCCCGGCAGATAAGAGCAGACTCTCCTGTCAGTGCTTGTTGTGGAGCATCAGCGTCTGCGCTTCTCTGCAGTCATCAGTGACACTCCAGCTATCAGTCCACATCTTCTCCCTGTTACCCTGTAGATAATTACATGGCTGGAGCTACATACAGACGGCTGTTCATGTGACTAATTTGTCTTAAGTGTGCTTCTATTTATGGCGTTGTGCACAATTCTACTGGGTCTTTGGTTTTTAAATTGTTGTCTCCGGATGTTTTCTATAGCCGTTTTACCATTGTCTGTCTATACATTCCCGACATGTGTTACATAACTTACCAGACATCCTCTCACCCCCGTGCTTATTTAAATCCAAACTTACGATGCATTGTTCAGAATCTGATTTCTAAAATAATCCTTTCAGATGGAATTGTGAAATCTAAGCTTCTCTTTTTTTTCACCCATAATGCCCCTACCCCCCTCCCCTCTCCTCTCTCCAAGGTGGACATGTTCTCCTATGGCATGGTGCTGTACGAGCTGCTGTCGGGGCGGAGGCCGGCGCTGGGCCACCACCAGCTCCAGATAGCAAAGAAGCTTTCCAAAGGTATCCGGCCCGTGCTGGGCAGCCCAGAGGAGGTGCAGTTCTACTGCCTGCATAACCTGTTGACCGAGTGCTGGGACACCAAGCCCGAGAAGGTCAGACTCGCTGCATGGTCCCACCGCAAGGGGCTTGATTGACAGGTCGAAACATAAACTATGTACTCACACATTTAAATACATTCTCACAGCAATTCTGGTTCAGTTTATTTTAAAATTTTTATAGCCAGCTAGCAAGCACTTATAAACTTAAATGGAAAAAAGTGCAATAAAATTACGTATTCAGAGTTCACCATTGACCCCAACGATGATGTAAAGTTTTCCAAGCATCATTTTTTGAGGGGTTTACTCCTTCAATCTGTGAACTGTGAAGTTTTGAATTCCTATAATGAGCTTATCATCCATTCATACTTGCAAGGCCAAACTGTTGTTATGAAAAATATCACATCAGTAAGGGAACATCAGAGTGGGAAATCTGATTGGCTGTTGGTGGTCGATGACCACGGAGAGTTCAGCAGTGACTTCAGTCAGCCAGCGAGCTTGTTGCCTGTCAGACACAACAGCCAAGTTTCCCCGGTCATTCGGCTCTATAGGAAGTGAATGAGCTTCCAGTGACTTGTTGATGGTGTTGACCACAGTGTGGCGAGGCTAGCGGTCAGTCTGCAGACACACTAGAAGACTTTTAAAATGCTAATAGAAAATTCATCCCAGCATGCTCACATGGATGACAACATGCAGGAGGTGGCTAAGTTCAACATCAGCTCAAACAAACGCAAAATTTATCCTCTGTGATATTGTGACACAGTAAAAAAATTCACAAAATGATGCAGGCAGCAGCTATGTGTGATCACAGATGTCCTAACTTTTATGTTGGTGTTATATTTTCATGGGTTTTCAACATTGCTGCAGGCTGTTGAAAGATCTATTGGTCAGAATGTTGGCTCTGATTGCATCACACATCTTTTTTTTTTCCCCACCTCTTGATGTGTCTCATTTGCAAATCTACTCACACTAGATGATTAGGCAAGGATGGGTTATCACACACTTAATATAATGAGATTATCCTGCTGACTCTAATCTCTTGCCCTGACACTTCTCAAAACAACAGAGTCATCACAAGCGGGCTCTCGAGGGGTATCAGTGGTCTGTGATCCGTGTTCAGGACCCTGCAGATGTCAGGGATGCAGGTATCCAACACGGTGGCTTAGATCCATCTGTTAAGGCTGAATCTATAAACTCTGATTTCCCCTCTGATTGTAGAGACAGATAAATCTCCTATAAATCGGCTTGATGTTGCTGCGGTGTGTCCCCAGCCTTGCCTCCCACCTCCGAAATGCTGCTCGTCCTCAATGAACACTGACAGATTTAAGCATCAACAAACACGGAAAGACAGCATCTAGGGACGACCGGATTTGATTTGCTCCTAGATTTCTTCAACACAAACACCGCAACCTGGGTTAGACTGAAAAATTAGTCGAATATTGGCAGCATTTTTAGCAAATCAGATAATGGCAGTCAGTGTTATCTGCCTTCTGTAAAATAAATTTACAGAAATAAGTTTGTTTGTATGGCTTTCAATGCAGAGATTTAATGTCACATCATTTAATTGTTATTTCAGTTTTCTGTCCTGAAGAAAAAAGTCAAACACTGAGTCCTGGCATTTTTTAAAAGATTTTTTTATGAATTTACTTGGCATGAAAATGGTTAAATTTACAAACAAAATACTATCAGCATCAATCAAAAAATATCAGTATCAGCGACCCAAAATCGGTCAAATCGTAGATACAAAAAAGCCAATTATCATAATCAAAATTCCAATAATCGTAGAAAGGATGTGTGTGTGTGTTTGTTTGTTTCTGTGCAGAGGCCGCTGGCCATGCAGTGTGTTAGGCAGATGCAGGAGCCCAGCTTCCCGTGTCTGAAGTACGTGTTGCTGTGTGACGTCCATTCGCAGCTCTTCCTGTCCCAGCTGCAGGGGTACAGCGCTGTCTTCTGGGACGGAGACAAGGACGACAGGTTCGTGTCTGTGTCCAATCATCAGCTTTTTGGTTTAGTGTTTACAGCTTCTGGCCTTTTTAGCCATCCATTTTTGGCATTTTTGTCCCTCTCCAGTCTAAACATGTAATAATATCAATGCTATATATACCAAAACTCATTACTTCAACAGTGTTTGAGCAACCCTAAAATTGTATCTGCACACTAAAGGTACAAAAGGTGTACATTTATACAAGGCTGATAGCAATATCTTGGTTTGATATGTTCGGCTAACACTGTTCTTTTAGTAAAAATGTGCTGTTGGCTCAGTGGTCTCAGTTGCATACCATGTAACCACAATGTCCTGCATTGGCATTTGGCCCAGGATCTTTGTTGCATGTCATCCCTGACTCTCTTTCCAGGTCTTTCCTGTCTCATTCTTTTTTTAAACTGTGTCATAAAAACAATAAAATGCCCAGAAATTGAAATAAATAAATAAATAAATCTGTCCCAGTTGGTGTTGTCCTGAAATATGATAGACAGGAAGCAGTTTTATTGATTACATATTTATTGTCAAATTTATCAGTGCTACTCTGGTGGTTTGAGACGCCCTTAACATGCATTGATTTTAATAAGACATTTTGATGATGCCATATAGATGCCATTCGAGCATGGATGCATATTTATATCCCTGAAGCAATGGTGTAAGGGATATTATGGATTGGTCAGCTCCACAGATCCCGGCTGAATGCGATAATACCGATTATTCTAATCTTTTCAAATCGTGCACGTTCATAACCCCCTAGAGGAATCCTATCTCTTCTAGTGACCCATGACCTCTCCTCTAGTGAACCCGTCAAGCCAAGCTCAGGTTGTTTAGGGGATGTAAACTGCTGTCATTCACTGACAACACGTGTCGTTTTCTGTCATCTTCCTGGCTGTCAGTGGAAAATTCAGATGCTGCGTCAAAAAGGCTTTTCCATCCTGATAAGAATAAAATTCTGGGGGAAACACTTCATACTGGTCATTTTTTGGAATTTGGGGCGTGAACATGGTCAGTTTTAAAGGTATTGACCCTTGGCGCAAAATATGGGGCAGCTTCAATTGAAAGATATCAGTCAAGGCTCCAACTCGAGTCTAGACAACACATAGTCCTGTTTCTCCTGTCCTTTTCGTTGCAGCATGCAAGACATTCAGACAGCTGCTAAAGTCCTTAAATCCGGGCAGCATAATTACCTCTTAATGGGAAAGCTGCTCTGTCTTCCTCTGAGCTTTTAACCTCAGCCCAACCCCTTTCTCCAGCTCATTAACTGGGAGGAGGACGCGTTCACTCTTCTGAAACCATCTCAGATATGGATTTTTCTCTCCGTGGAGCCCGGGGACTTTGTTCATGCCGAGGGGCCTGCGGGAGAGTCTGATTTTCATTTTGAATCTCATGATCTGAGGGTGTATTTAAGCCGCCTGTGCTGTTACCAGCGCACGCACACACTTGTAAATCTGTTGCACACACACACACAGGCATACTCCTTCAATCACACACAGGCACACACACCCCTCTGGCTGTGATGGCTCCCCAGGTGTTTTTGTAATTGCTGTATTGTTTGCTGTGTGTGTGCTGCAGGACTCCACCTTAATCTCCGTACAATAAAATCAGCTTTCATCCCTTCGTACAGGTGGTGCTAATGACTGCTGCTGACTGCTATTGGCCATCTCCCCGCCGTTAACCCTTTCACTCTGTTAATACCCCTAATGCCCTCTCACCCCGCTCTCCCAGTGTTCCCACTTGCCCCTCTGGACCTGGGAACTGGCCGTGGGAAGCAATGTCAAACGGCCTGCCATCAAATTCACACGACTGATTTATTCACATTCCCTGCAGAGAAAAGCTTTACGGGTCCTTTCTATAGTGTCTTATTGGAACTCAGATGTGTTTAGTGACTAGAGATTTCATTCCTTTGTAGCTGCTGTTTGAATACTTGTCACTTATTCTGTACCCATGGTTCCTCCATCTGGAGTTTGTGATAAGGTGAACAGCTGGTAATGCACATACCCAAATCTGCACCTTCTGCAAGGGTTATCTGCATGTGTAACTTGAATATGTTGATGAGGTGAATAGTTTTTATCACTCATGTATACATGCTTTGACACTTTATGTATCTATGTCTCACTTAGTGTAGAGCTGGTAGTTGAATACTGGGCACATTTTGTGCAGTTATTGCATATATGTTTATATTTTTATTATATCAGTCCATTAAGCATTATGTATTATAAGTACTCCAAATTTGACAGAACAGCATTGAAAAAATGATTCTGATCAAACTAGTGTAATTGCTACAGATTTTCGAAAACAGGGTCATAATTTTCTAAAGCATGATTTTTCATACGATTGGTTCAATTTTAATGAAACATGGAGAGGCAGCATGTTTTGGCAGTGTGTTATGGTGTTTACAAAGTGCTGACAAGGTCATAACTCATATCATAAATCCGATTGACATGAAAATAAATACATAAATCCAACTATTGTGACAAATTTGGCCTAATGGGGGCGCTACACTTAATGATAAAGTCAGACACCGGCATTGCGATTTTGACAATACTTCAAAGGATCATGCATTTTCGTCGTCAGTTGCATCGTGTAAACAAAAACAAAAACATCTGCTCTATTCTTATTCATATGCTGTTTTTCTTTGTAATTTATTTACAGCTGCAGCGCTCCGGCTTCCCCACAGAGAACATAAAATGTTAATTTTAGTCTAACATCACTGTGTGATTTGTATTCATACGTCGTCTCTCTTGACTCCGCAGCCAACTGTTGTACTGTTGTAAGCGATGCATTTGGAGTCTTTGTGGTGTATGCTGATTGTGTATGATCATTTCTGTGTATTGGGGTGTGTGTGTGTGTGTGTGTGTGTGTGTGTGTCCTGTAGGAACTACAGCGTGGTGAACATGGAGAAGGGCCAAGTGGAGGTGAAGAGGATGCCGTGTCCAGGCAGCAGGCTCAGCTGTCAGATGAAGATGGACAACACTCTGTGGACGGCCACTGAGGTACAGACCCGAGGTTCATGTTTTCTAAAGGGCCATTCCACCTATTCAGTGATTAGACCCGTCCGTAGTAATTATCCACTGCATTTTTGTCCTAATAAATGCCTGTTTTGTTACTGTTTATCCCAGATTGACACATTTGCTCACATTTGATGCAGCGATATGTTTTATGTTTTGAGCCTGTTTGGAATAAATAGATGAAGAACTTGGTCTTTAGCATGAGTAGTGATAGCCGCTGCAGCTAAACTAAACCCAAACTTCAACAACAGAACATCCAAGGAGCTTACTTGATGATGCTGTGAACAGGACCGGACTTTGTTACATGTTATATGCTTAGAAATTTTGCGGGGGACATTGTGTAACATGCCGTGTGTCTGTGTGTTAGGAGCAGGAGGTGTTCATCTACAGCCTGAAAGAGATGTGTCCGCTCAGTCAGCCCCAGAAACATTTCTCCTGTCCGGGCATCATCACCTGCCTGTTCCCCGTCCCAGCAGGACACCAGGTCAGCGCATGTCTGAACACACACACTCACTCATATGCACATTCACTCACCCGTGCTCAGATTCACACACTTTCACACCACCACCTGGTAACCTAGAGATTAGACAAGCACACCTGTGACTGAGGGGTCACTGGTTCACGCTTGACCATTTGGATAAATGTTTGGTATAGAAACATACTCCACTCCCTCATAAACTACTGTCCTGGTTCCCTTGAGCAAGGCACCGAACTCCTAAATATTCCGTCGGAGCTGCTGAGGCCAGCAGTAGGAGACTGTGGCGTACTGTTGAGCTGTCAGTGTGGATGTGCACAGCTGTGTGAATGTGAAGCAGGACGTTGCTAGAAAAGATTAATGAGCTCAGTAGACTCTCACCTGAACAAATAAAGGTTTAAAAATACCCACTTTCCCTATTGGGATTATTTAAACTGCACTAGCCAATGTCGCACACCGTTAACTGAGTTAGCGGAATTTTTGGAAGCACAAAAAGACTTCATTACCCAGAAATCTGCAATATCTCAATTAGGGGGGATGGGACGCTCCTCTCTGCTGCAGCTGAGTTTTTGGATTTAGAGTGGTAACAGTGATGTATTTTCGCATTCAAATTTTTGCCCTGCCAATCTCTACTGAGTTGCTTAAAAATAAATCTCCCTCTTGGCTTCTTTATAATGCTGTTTAAGTTTGAAGGTGAAGGCTTGGGTACATTGTCAAGTGGAAGGGAAACAGGCTGCAGATGTCTATTGAATTTTGATGAGGTTGTTATTTGACTCTTCTCTGTGGTGTTTGCACAGCAACACAGTAGCCATTGCTAACTGTGTGTTACTGGCTTGTTAGCATCTATATAACTGCCCTAAAACCAGCTAATTGCCAGTAGTATGACGGTTATTTGTTCATGGCCTGATTGTCGTCCACCAGCTTTTGTGGGAAAAGTTGTTTTATGGTCTGTACTGGCCATTACCACTCTGACCTCCTTTGCCCCCCCCCCAAATCCTCTGTGGACAGTGGGTATCTTTCAAGTGCTGCTTGAGGAGTCCAGGTGTGTGAGGAGGGGGGATAAAAATGTAAAAGCAGGCCAGAGAGCAATAAACTGACCTCTGACATGAGTCAAACATGTAATAAGTTGTTAATGTCATCAGTGCCACATAACATATTCTAAGACTGACAATTTTCATTGTCATTCATGAAATTTTCCATTTCGTGGACATTCAAACCCAAAATGTTTCACAGTGTTGAAGTAGGGTTTGACTTAAAAGGGTTTTTTGAAGGTCAATAATGGAATCTGCCAATAGCAGATTGTCAATGTATTTTTAGCCAGCATTCAACATCTTTAAATCTATTTTCATCTACAAACTCACAAGTATTCGGTTTTTCCCTCAGAATGGTGTCTTTGTTGGGGTGAAAAAGCTTCAGTAACATCATTTAGACTGTCACGGGGCAGTAAATCTCTCCATTAAGACCTATATTAAGAAATATATTCTTGCATACTTGTGTAGAATGTGATGAAACAGTCACATAAAAATTAATTCAGGTTAGGGTCCTCCCACAGACAACTTGTGCTGCATTGATCAATTACGCAAAAATATGTTATCACGCCAACTGCATCATATCCATCATATCAGAGGTGGACGTCATTGAAGGGACCAGATATGATTTGTAGCGCCGCTGAAATGAGATGGGGTGTGGTGTCGAGATTGGTTTATTGACTTTATGTCGTTCTTTGGACAGAGTCCTCAACTGTCTCACCTCATAACCTCTGGAAATGCTCCTTAATTCAATTTCACGCTGCAAAACAAATCTCCTCTCTATTTTTCTGATTCACCTTTCCTCTCATAGACTGCAAAATGTCATGTACCTACTCTCCAGTGTGTACCAACCCTATTCTGTTGTTGTACGCTTTGTAAGTGGCTGTAAGACCAGCAGCTAAGTGCGTTAACTATAAAAATAATGTCTCTACCCCTCATAAGAGCCTGGCCAGAGTGTTTGCTGGCATGTCGGACGGCCTGGTGGCGGTGTACAGCGTGGTGGAAGACCTTCCTCTGGAGGGGGAGACCTACCTGTGTTCACACACCCTCAACAAGACCGTGTTTGGCCTGGAGGACTCAGACCCGCGGCAGAAACCCTACCCAGTCAGGAGCATGACTCTGGTCAACAGTGGCTCCCAGGTGAGGAACAGTGGGTGGAGATCCAGGGCACTGCTAGCTAACGTTAAACCCATCTGCTGTGATGTTGATGCTAACAATGTGAAGTTTTACTAGGGCTCAGTTAATATGAGTTTTTTAAAGCCAATGCAGAATAATAGTATTTTTCCAACTACCTAGAGTACCTTAAAGTCTGTAAACATGCTTTAACATCTGAATAAAGATGGACTAATGTCAACAAGCCTAAATTTGAACCACCACAAGTTTTTAAATACTGATATTGATGTTTTTGGATTGAAATTGCTGATACTGATATTTTGTGCCAATATTCATTCTTTTTAGATTTGACCATTTTCATGCCAAACAGTTCCAAAAAAAATTGTTTACTTCAGAGTTTTGATATTTATCTTAGAGAAAAAGCCTCTAAAACAGCACTGAGACTACAGGACATCAAATTCTCCACTGAAACCAATAATAACATTAATTTAACAATAACAGTAACACTATATCCATGATTATTTTTGTGTAATCACCAAATATTAAAATGTTGCTTGAGAATAAATTCTAATTGTCCCTGATTTTTTGTGCCTACGTTTTTTTTAATAATAAATATGCAATCAATCAAACTGCATCATATCCCTCATATCAGATGGGAAGTGGCGACAGACAGACAGACTGGTATGTTTATTGTCATTTTGAAAGTACAGTGAGGTTTGGCACAGATGCAGCTCTGTCTGACCCTGGTATTTCCGTAATGGAAATTCAATTAACATCATACACAGTGCTCATCACTGTTACCCCGTCCCTCTCCATCTGTCCTCAGTTATGGTTCTCCAACGGTCCAGGCGTGCTGGTGATCGACTGCCTGAGTCTCCTCGCGGTTCGGAGGCTGGAGCCCTACAGCCCCCCGTCCTCCATCGTATCCCTGACCTCCAGCATCAGCCTGTGGGGAGACGAAGCAGTTTGGATGCTGGACGACCACAGCAACACCCTGCTGCTCTACCACGCCGCCACTTACCAGCTCTGCGCCAAGTACTGGTGGGTGGAGCTTTGATACACGTGATTGTAGATGACCGTCTAACGGCAGTTACCATCACCTGTGCTCCGGCTAACATTTTGCACCATGTGGAAGGCCAGCATGAACTGCACCACTGCCATGTAACTCTTAACCTATAATGCTATGCATTAACCACTAAAGTAAATCCAAGGCACTCTTATCTTAAAAGCAGCAAACTTTTTTCATTTCTTCTGATAGTCTGAACATCTAAACTCTCAGTGAGCACCTCTGTATTATACATCCACTTTGCCATCTATGTAAGCCACTTTGGGTGCTGTACCTAGATGTTGTGTGAAATATGCCCTATAATCACTTTTTTTGAGGTAGAACATGGCTTTCCAGTTGTTTTGTAATTTTCAGTGTTTTGATCGTAGCAGGTATGTGTCTTCTAATCTATGTACCTGGTGTGTTGGATATGATGTTTTGAGCCTCTGCTCTGAGCTCTCCATGTCTCAAACAAATCCACACTGTGCATAACATCCGTGTCAGACAGAAACAGTTAACAGCGATTGGGTGAAAATAAGCTTGTTATTTCAGGTTGGCTAGCTGACACTAATCAGTTGCATGGCAGTGAGAATGATGTATTGTTCCTTACGTCCTTGGAACTGTTTTTCTCTCTCTGACACTTTGAGCTGCACTTGACATTTGGGAAGGAGCAGAAAGCTTCCTGTCTAATGGTGGCCTAAATAAAATTAGTTTTGATTTTGATTTGAGCCACTGATATGGCGTTCTTGTCATCGTTTCAGCTGTGGAGACAGCAACCCGCTGCGGGACGTCTTCGCCGTGCAGCGACCTGCTGGGGTCGCTGTGACCACAACCCCCGACACCGAGACCGCAGACCGAGAGGAAGAGGAGACCGAGTGGACCAACGGCGAAGTGACATTGATCTACAGCAAGGAGGCGGGCACTCAGATCATCCAACACCAGGATTCGCTGACAGACTACTGCTCCATGTCATCGGACTCCAACCCCGCCGAGCAGCTGCGATTGGACCGTTCCAGCTCTGGCGCCCTCAGCTCATTGGCCAGCTCCAGTAGCATGCCGCTGTCTACAGACTGTGAGGAGGCAGACAGGTTTCAGGAGCAGCAGGGATCCACCAACCCTGAGTCCGATCTGGACTCTGCAGAGACCTGTAACCCCACACCCCCACACCTACAGGCCTTCACTGTGCTGTCGGTGAATGGAACTCTGTGGATCCCCAGGTAACACAACATACACCTATTAAAATAAGATAACCAAACATAATGAAATTTTAATGATCTCTGTGGGGAAATGGTGTCGCAAACAGCAATATAATGGAGCAATGAAAAATAGAATATAAATGAGAATAGAGCAAATTAGGGTTAAAAGTGTTGCAGCATAGGTGCAGGGAGTGTGAAATAACAGCAGTGGAACATAATGAGACAAGGAAAAATGAATGGACAAGGCAATGAAATAAATGCAGTATGAAAATAAATGAGATCATACCGTATAAAAATACAGCTTATGGAGATGATGTGTAGAATTCACATTGTATTCCCATTAGCAGGTTTACAAAAGGCCTTACATATGCACAGAAAGTGTCTGATGTCCATTTTAATACACTACTCACCCCATCAGTGTATTCAGTGTACATATGTAATTCATGTACAGGATGTGCAGATTTGCATATGCGCATTATTAGCTGCTCACCTTATCAGAAATTCCAGATGGACAAATACCAATGTCTTTTTCAGTCTGCCAATACTGCTTTTGAGCATTAGAGTACTCGTCCAATAAAGACCACCAATGTGAGCGATTACTTTTACTGAACAATAGAGACGTAGACCAGTGGTTTGGAGACACCGGAGAAAATTATATACAATCCATTTTTCACATTACCATCCCTCTATATGTGCAAATGACAGAAAAGTTGGTGTCTGTATTTTGACTCCAACGTGTTGCATGTAGCACCCGGTTGAATCTGGTAGTGAGAGATTTTCTGGAACAGAGTCCCTGTTCTTAGCTTAGTCTGGACTGATAAATCGGTATTGGTCACACTGCATCCCTCACACCTAAGCTACAAACATATAGCAGATGAACTAAAGTATATTGTGTTAAAAGACATGCAGACATTCAGTGTGTGTGCGCGTGTGTGTGTGTGTGCGCGCATGTGTTGTTGCTGTCGTTGTTTGACAGGCGTGGAGGCGATGTGATGGTCATTGAAATGCAGCTGCAGGCCGATCAGCTGAGGGGGCGGGTCATCGCTGTGCTCAGCCCACCTGGATGTTCCTCTTTGGGGTGAGCTCATATTCTGTTAAGAGGTCTGCCTTAAAGTCATTATCAGTAATATTTTCACATGACATGAAGAAATGTCCATATTGCTACTTTCTATCACCAGCTGATGTAACACAATATTGATTAAACTTATAGCCAGTTCACGAAGGCTTTTGCATTTGCTGTCTGATACTGCAGGTCCTTCCTGGGGAAAAAAATTGCCTGAACACAGAAAGCGATGTGTTTTACATTTTTGGTTTGTTTGGAATAAGTAATACTGAGTAGTAATTTTCTAATTCCAGCTTCAGTAAAGCCCAGTTAGAGCCTTTTGCACTGATGATGGGGTATCTGTGCATTTTAAAGCTGCACTTTTTATATAAAAATAACACCCCCCTTATCATAAATCACCAAGTGGAGCTGCAGTCGAGACAAGCATCTCATCCCCGCTAAATTAGAAGTCGCAGGTTCACCCTGTGTGCCCAAATGAAATTGTGGTGTCAGTACAGTCACTTTTCCACCCGCAGGAAGTGACAAATCTAAACGTAATAAGAGTGAAATCCAAACCGCCTCCTCAAGAGTAGCAAGCAAGCACATCACCCAGAGGAAGCTGGCCCCAGACATGTTAGATCTTTTACCTCCCTCGTCTCTTTGGTACAAAGGATCACAGACCGGCTGGGCTGCTGTGTGCCATTTACTTAAGCGACATTACAGGGTTTCTGGGTATTTAAGGTTTTTGGCATTCACATTTTTCAAACAGTTACCACTCGCTGCCATTTGGAGCCGCAAACATGCAAAGCTGCCCGGTTTGAGGAGTATTTTCTTCCTTTTCTTCCTTTTTCTTTATTGTATTTTTAGGCCCACAGACCCGTTTTTGCATTTGCTGTCGGTATTACAGGCAGAGATTCAGTTTGTGCTATTTCCATCATACTAGAATGAATAAATTCAGGAGGTTGTAGGGGGGTGAACAGGCTCAGTGCTGATGTTTAGCAGATATCACTGTCTGCAGCGGGCGCAGCAGGTCTCTTTGATCCTTGTATTTTTAATAACAAGTCGATGTTGACGTGCTAAAGCAGGTGGGTGCCCTCCCTGACCAGTCAATGAGATGAAATGTCAGGGAGATGAACTGAACAAAAGCCGACTGTAGCTTGCAACAGAGGCGGTTCCTACTGCGCTGCAGCCGCCATAAGGTGAAATTGGATCTAAAACCAATTACAGCAACCTTTGGACCAGCGGAGCCTCCATTATGGCTGAGAGCTGAATGTCAGGGCAGCCTCTTTCCTCTGCAGCACCGGCACCATATTGGATCTGTGACAGCAGTGCAGCAATGAGGAATGGCCAGCATCTGTGCCTGGAGCGCTTTATTTTTCCAGGGTATCTGTGGGTCCTTAAATTATCTATATTTAAGGTTTTAAACGTATTATTTAAATAATAGCTTATACAGATACACTTATAGTTTTAAAGGTCTCAATTTGGCATATAATGGCAGGTTTGTTTTTTTAATTGGGTTTTGATAATGGTCTTTACAGATTACTTACTCTCAATGATAAGTTGAGGCAAAGTTGGAAACAAATGAAATAAAGCAAATGCCATCAATTGTGTTGTTTCTGTATAATGAATGGGTCTTTCAGTACTCTTGGTTTTATTTTCGATGGTATTATATAACTTTTAACTCTGTTTGGTCTCAGAAAGTTGGACTCACATGCATAAAAACTTAAGACTAATACAAAACAGCATTAATGCGATATGCCAGACATTTTGTTTTCATCATATCTGCTCTAATAAGTCGGACTTCATGTCCCTCAACAGTTGTCCCTTAAGGTCCAGTGTCCTGGTTGACCTGGTGAGGTTTTTTTTTTTTTTTTTTTTTTTTTTTTTTTTTTTTTTTTGCAACAATGCATTGCTTTAGTAAAGAACAGACATGATACATGTTCTTACTGCTCAGTGACAGCTTGATACCACCCACTTATAGAGGACTGCCATGTCTCACCCTAACTAAATTTGGCGTTGGAAGTTCAC
>OMKZ01043129.1:0-12599 GCA_900302535.1 Neoniphon sammara
AGAGAGAGAGAGAGAGAGAGCAGCAACTATACTTACAATACTCATGGTCATTTATTTAAATAGTCAGACCATTTTCACCTACCACACACATTGCTTTGTGCAGCCCTTAAACATTTAAAAATGACACATCCTGAGAGAAAAAATATCTGTGCACACATACCTGTACCTGGAGAAATCACCCCTTTCCTCTTGTTCTTGTTGCATGTTGGCAAATGGCAAGCTTGGCCTAGCCAAACAGAAAATTCGCCGGTACAATTACTGTGCTTTTAAGAGTAGAACACACAGGACCAAGAATGAAGCACTCCATACAAAAAGCCAAAAGCCTTCCCCGGCCTGTCACACAGGACACCATCCATCCATCCATCCAATTTCTGCCACTTATATGGGACCTGGTTGCAGATTGAGGAGGGCACCACAGTCATCCTTTTTCCCTGACCACATCCGCCAGCCCCTCCTGGGGGATCCCAAGGCGTTCCAAGGACAGCTTGGATATGTAGTCACCCCAGCATCCCCTGGGGTCTCCTCCGAGTAGACAGAAGACCTCCGCTGGGAAGCATCCTACTTAAATGCCCGAACCACCTCAACTGGCTCCTTTCAGTGTGGATGAGCAGCGCTTCTAGTCTGAGTTCCTATGGATGACTGAGCTCCTCAACCTATCCCTAGGGTGAGCCCAGCCATCATACGACAGAAGCTAATTTCATCCACTTGTATCTACAATCTCATTCTTTCAGTCACTATATCCAAAGCTCATGACCACAGGTGAGAGGTGGAACATAGGTCGACCAGTAAAATCAAGAGCTTTGCTGTCAGGCTCAGCTCCCTCTTCACCATGACAGTCTGATACAGTAATCACATAGCTGCAGCTGCTGCCTAAATCCGTCTGTTGATCTCCTGCTCCATTTTACCCTCACTAGCGAGCAAGAGCCCAAGATACTTGAACTCCTCCACTTGGGCCAGTAACTCCCTTCCAACTCTGAGGGGCAAACTACATTTTTCCTACAGAGAACTATGGCCTCAGACTTGGAGGTGCTGATCCTCATCCTGACCACTTCACACTAGGCTGCAAACTGTACCAGTGCAAACTGGAGGTCATAACTTCATGAAGACAATAGGACCACATCATCCACAAGGAGCCGGGTCTGTGAGGGGAGCTCATAGGTGAGAGAGCTTGGCTATCTGTCACAGCATCTGTTCGGCCTGAGCCTGAATAAGAAACGTGAGGCCACCCTCTTGTAGGACCATCACCTGCAAGGGGAGAAGAAGGTGCTGGGTGTGATGCCCTTTAGGTGGCAGGCTGACAGAGAGGCCTTGGCAGACTGGACAGTTCTGATACTCCAGACTTTAACTCCTGCAACTGGTGCTTACTAGAGTCCTTCAGTACAATTAGATTCCCGACCATAACGCTTATTCTGCATAAAGGGAATGATCCCTTGCCTTCAGAGAAGTTTAACAGCCTGCCATCCATTTGTCAGTACCCAGTTTCAGCTGATACCCTCAACAGAGGAAACTCAACAACTTTCCCCCACCATGGCATCACTAAGTAGCACGCCACAGGATCTGGCAGAGAACCAGGCACTCACCTGACAAGCACCTCCAGTAACCTCAGGGAGGACAGTGCAATTTTGGCGAGGGGGTCTTCAACCTCCTGCAACAGCAGATGGTCCAGCTTGGTGATGTCACCTCTCATAAGGCACAGGACATACTGTACTGACTCAACTGGCAACAGGACAATTGCCCTCAGGATGGATGTATGAAACCTGAGAGAAGTGCAGTTTTCAGCCAATTAAAGTCAGGAAAGCCAGGAAAAGATGATGGCCAGCATTTGCAGCAGTGTACATACTGATATAGTCCAACAGATGTTAGGTCTGTATGATAGTCTCTGAGCTGCATGAAGCCAGGAAGCTAACACCCTGCTCTTCATGTCAACCTTCCTAGAGAACAGCAATTATGTCCTGACCAAAAGAGGTCTGCCAGCTTCTTATAGATCTCCACCAGAGAAGGGGTTAGCGGTGGTGAGGCCATCAATTCTTGACTATCAGCATCCTACCCCCGCATGATAGGTAAGAGAGCTTCTATTACCTGAAAGGCACCCTTTCAGTTTCTTGGCATGCTTCCCTCTGAACCCAATTATACCCCCAGTAGCTTGCATCCCGTCTGTTGTCACTGGAGACCACCTGGTAGCGTCAGGATCAAATCGTCTACCCAGGCACACCATAGGACTCAAGAATCAATGTGCTTATTAAGTTAAATAGCATAGCACTTGGCAAGAACTTTGTAACCTGCAGACAGAAGAGCTAACGTTCTCCATTTCTTCAAGTCATGAGAGAAAAGTATTGCTTGATCGCCGTCACCTCAGCGATACTGGGCCTTAAATGCCTAATTTTTACTATCAATACAATTGATTCTGTTCAAAATTTCAGTATTTGCTCCTCAATGGAGTTTCTTTATACAGCGTTACCTACCTTCACTGGACAGCAAGGAACACTCTACTAGAAAATGTAAAAGAACAGGCTTTTGTTGCTTCACCTAGAAAGCATCAATGGATCACCTAAACCCCAAATCATTTATATTTTACTTTCCCCAGGTGTGGTTTATTGTATTAATGTGAATATAGCTGCTCATTTTGACTTTAATATCTACTGCCAGCTTTAGTGGTTTTCCTGCTGTTAACTGCTGAAACAGCAGGTGGGAAATATCGGAGCCCACAAAAAGTTCCACATATTTTACTTACATAGTAATTACCACTAGGAGGTTGACATGACTGGTTCTTCCCAGTTGGCCATTCATATTTACAGAAAACACAGTATGTCATGTATGCACATGAACAGTCTATCTGCCAACTAGTTCATGATAATTAAAATGACACACCTAATCTTAAAATTTTGCAAGTGGATAATTGGAAATTGAAAGTAGGCACGTCCCATTGCAGTGTTACTGTGTTGAAAAGACATGTTTTAATGACTTTTTGGGTTCAACTATTGGAGCTTTCTTTAGCCTTTTTTGTGTTCTGCAGTGCACCTGGAAAACTGAAGGTCACTCAAGCTCCACAGTGAAGCAAGGGATGACATTTTGAACACAATCGCCATAATGGTAAAAATAAAAGGAAAATAAGGTCCAAGTTGAAAATTGCCGTAATTATCCTTTAACCGTTCAACTGTGTCCATAGCTGTCAGCTGGCCAGGCCTCTCTGCTTGTCTTAAATGGTAAAAAAGGAACATTTCACACCCAACATTCAAAACAGTACAGACTGTCAATACTGGTGTACACGGCTTAGGAGCTGCTACCAAACCTTTAAAGTTTGATCCATACATGAACACCTGCCTACAGGTACGTGCTCATGGTAGGCTTTGTTTTCACTCTGTCTTTACATTTGAAAGGAATCAACAACAAACTGCTAACAAATTTTCTGAAACAGGAGAACTGTTATGCTTTCCTGTCTTTTTTTGAATGAACGAGGAAAATTAGGGACAGGATGTCTGGTAGCTGGTGCAGATTAGGCTGAAACAATTCAGGTCTGTCTTGTGTTCCCTCAGACCTGTATTCTCTCATTTCTTGCTGAATCATTATCCTTCCAATTTGGCCCCTATGTTAGCGTTAGGGTTAGAGCTCAGCAAACATAGGCTTGCTCAAAGAGTGTATAAAAGTGAGCAACTGAGATTGCGATCCAGGGACTCTGAGGACTGTACACACACACACACACACACACACACACACACCAGCACACATCACTTGTAGACTGTCACTTGCACAGCATGCAAACACAGACAAAAAGTATACACTCATCAGTCACATAGACACGTGCACATAGACGCACATGCATGCATAGACACCCCTCCCTGCAAATGTTCAGCACGTTATATTTCAAACTGCAGGAATGCAAATAGACTATCAACTAACGTTTGCTTTTCAAATATGGTAAATTTTATAAAACATTATAAATGACTGTACACTAGCAGTGGGGCTCTGATCTGATTTAACACAACAGACACATCAATACAGCTGGCATCTCAGCAGATTAAGTGAGTTGTATGTTGTAGATTGTGTCCGTTAGCGTGCATGTGTGTGTGCGGCTGTGCTGTGTGTGCGATGGTGGGAAGAGATAAGACTGAAGGCGGCAAGAGGAAGGATTTGAAAAGACAGACCTTGAGCGTTGTGAACCCCCTGCACCCACCTCCGAGGCTATTAGGAAGCGTCGACCTCCAATAAGCCCTATTGATTGTGTCGTCAATACCAATCAACACCAATCACCCATAGCAGACTGTATTCCTTATATGCTGTCAGTGCTGACCGCTCAGTCTGTCTGCAGCTACTGTATAGGGCAAAGTGTCAATGCATTATAGCTCCCAGGGTAGGAGTATTTATCAAGCACTAGTAATAAGCATATTGAAATTTTAAAATAGTAATCAACTACATTTTCATACATTTAAATATTCATTTGATACTCTCTATTGCCGATTGATATTATAGCAATCCAGCCAGTTCATGAAAGTGTTTACATCTGGTATTATAGACACCAGAAAACCCAGGAAAAATCCCTTGTTTCCTTTAACACTACAATTCTGGTGATGATTGTGTGGGAATACAGTGATTTCGTAAGAAAAACACAGAATCATTTGATATCTCACCTATTGCTCAAAATTGGTCTTCACCTTTATCCATGTGATTTTTATATTTCTCTTTTGTACATTTTCAGAACTGTTTTTGTATTAGTACACCAAGGTTCCAGAACAGTCAAAATGACCCTCATTCATTAGAATGTAGAACACTATACTAGCCAGTGTCTGTAGGGTATCACATGGACGCACTGGCTCAGGGCTATTGACATCTGCTCAGAACATGTATGAGTATGTCTGTGCAAGGTTTCATGTGTTTTGGAATTTTCATCTCTGAAATAGAAACAGTGGTATTTAGTTTTGTAATTCCATTTGGAGTAAGCCTTGCTGAAGCGTGTGAGCAACGCTAAAAAAGCTTTCATGAACTCGCTGAGATTGAATTGCTATTATATGAACTGGTGAAAGAAAGTAGCAAAATGGACATTTGTTAATATGAAAATTTCATGGACACTTATTATTATCACTAATGCACATTCTTTATCAGAATGTGCATTAGAATCTGTCTTATCACATTATTGTGGGATCAGCATTACTGACGACCATTGGAGTTGTCTAGGTTTTCAGCTGTCATCATCCCCGTTATTAAAGCACTGTCACCATTCTTACATTCATGGCCATCATCATTGTTACCATCATCCATTATCATTATCAATACCATCATTAACATCCTTCTTTACAGCACTATTCATCAACTTCATGAAATGACAGATCCTCGTATTTACATGCCCTATCAGCTTTTGCCCCTTAATGGGTGCTCAGGTGAAGGGGTGGCAGGGGGTGTGAGTGGAATGAAAGAAACCATGTTGGCTGGTAGAGCTGCACCTGTTAACACCAGACTGCTGTGGCAGCACAGTGTAACTAAGAGAATCTCTGAACAAAATATTTTATTCATGTGTTGACTTAGTCACTACAGTTACCAGCTACTTCTTAGTATACAAATGCACCGTGCCCCCATGCAGAGCTGACTCATACGTGTGTGACTTCTACCGTACTGCATGGTGTGCAAGTGCACCGTGCATTTCCCTTATGCCCTTTTGCATCCCCTTTTAGGGTTCTGCACAAATGCCTAAAGAGCATAGACTGTCATTCCCCTAAGCACTGCATATTGCAAAAAGCATAACATACGAGCGAATCAACGAACACAGAGAGCCCAGCAATTATTGAGGTGCTCCTGAGTACCTAATAAATGGTAATGACTTCAGTGTGACCTTGCTGTGTCAGTGCAGACACCATTACATTCACTCAGAGACCAAAAAAAGTGTTCAGTCTCCTCCCCGAGGCAAATCTGACTTCATCTTAATCACCTCTATTAAAAGACACTCTGAACAGAGAGTGACACATTCTTTAGTTAAGAAAAAGCATTTCACATCAACCACCAGCAAAAAGCTCTGTACACTATCTCAGTAGTAAGAAATGTAATTTGCATCACTCCTCGCATCTCTCTCTCCTCCCTGTCTTGGCTACACTCAAGAAGCTGAATTTCATCCTGTATTCCATCTCTGTCATCAATAGATTCAATTTATTTAGTTTACATTTGACAACGTGGTACATAGAAGGAAGCTTTCTTTCAGTTGCAGATTTCTTTGGATGGGTGTACAGGTGTAAAGCATAAAAGACAAATTGTTTCCATCCAACATGTATCTTCAAATATATGAATTTTGTGTACCAATTTTACACAACCAATTGGGAATGTGTGTTAGTCGACAGCTACCCTGAACACTGTGTCAGTGCTTGGCTCTTTGTTATGCAGAAATGGACAACACCTTTGGTATTCCTGCTGAGAGAATGGCTTTACCTCATTGCAAATTCTATCTCCATATAGTTTTTGGAAGTGGCACATTCTTTGTGAAATTAAATAGGAATTGCATGGTTGGTCACTTTTGATTGAAATACTGTTAATTGAAATTTATGTGACCTTGTGTCAACTCAGTGTATGTTTTAGTATCCAGGACCTCTGCAAAGGTTCTAATAAATACCGAAACAGCAACAAAAACAGTTTTATAATTGAAACTCAAGCCCACAACTGAATTAATCATAATCAGTGTCTTGTATGCAACATCCCAACAAATTCGCCCTCCTCTCAGCAGATGTTTGATTTGTGTCATGGTGCTCAACAGAGGAGTATCTGACAATTTCATTATGGAGACAGTAAAAAAAGCAATTAAAAATATGAAACAGTGGTTTGCCACATTAAGTCTCAAGATTGAATCAATGTGTTGTGACATTGGTTGTAATTGAAAATTCATTAAAACCATGTCTGTTCAGTGGGAAATTCAACTCTGTGGCAAGGTGAGTGATGGTAAATAGGGCTTGCTACAAACACAGAGACCCTAAATGGGACTCTCTGCAACTAGGCCCAAACTGCCCCATCTATAGGCCAAACTCACTCCGACTGGCCCAGAATCAGCCCGACTAGCCCAGGTCCGGTTATGCTTACATTCAATATAAAATTTGTATGAGGTTGCGCCGCACAGAAGGGACTCAGATATCAGTCTTGCTCCTTGGAGACTCATCAACCACTGGCTACTCAGCTCAGACCTCCATCCGATGCTCGCTGTCAGCTCATCCATGGTTCGTCACATCAACCTGCCTGCAGCTAAAACCTTCTGCTACCCGGGTGCCAGAGTCCAGGATATAGACCCCAAAGTTCCACAGCTCCTGGATCAAAACCCATCTGCTTCAACCATTGTCAACCATGTGAGAATTAACAACCTCAGGATTAAACAATCAGAGACACTTAAAGATGACTTCACAAACCTTATTGACAGCCTTTTACAATCAGACCACCGGTTCATCATCTCCAGCCCGCTGCCTTGTCCCAGCTTTGGAAACGTCAAATTCAGCCGTGTCAACTCCATATATGGCTCAAGGGATACTGCTGCACGTTCAGTATACCATTTGTAAACAACTCTACAATCTTCTGAACTGTCCTTACCTCTTCAGACAGGAGTACATCCAAATTTTCACAGATCACGTCTTCTCGCCATGAACATGGAACTTGCTTTAAAATATTCTAACACACTCAGCAACTAATGTTTGGTGAGTCTGATCCATTATACTGACTGTCACTCTACACAAATTCCTGTAATTATAAACTATAGACACAGACCCCGTAATTTCCCTGTGACAAGCAGGAATATAAACAATTTATTATGGGTTTGCACTCCAGTTATTACCAATCCTCCACAAAGCCATGCACCTCAAACAAAAAAAATGGCTTTATTAAATGTCAGGTCCCAAACGAATAAATCATTTTTAGTTAATGATCTTATCAGCACCCATAACCTAGATTTCACCCTACTGACTGAGACCTGGCTGGATACAAATGGCACAGTCGTGCTCACTGAGACTGCACCCCCTAACTTCAAGTTCATCCATACTATTAGATCTGATAAGAGGGGCAGTGGAATAGCTGCTGTCTTGTCTGAGATCTACAGCTGCAAGGAAATTCCCCTTGGGGAATTCACGCCTTTTGAGTACCTTGCTGTATCTATACGTTGTAATGGCACAATCTTAATAATTACTGTCTATCAGCCACCAAAATCTAAATATGGATTTTTTGATGAATTTCCTGAGCTACTATCCAAGGTCTCCACTGATTATGACTGCTTAATTATCTCAGGTGATTTTAATATTCATGTTGACAATCAAACTGACCTTGATGCCAGAAACTTAATTAGCCTACTGAAGACATTTGACCTCACTCAGCATGTCTCTGGACCCACCCACAATAAGGGGCATACACTGGACTTAGTCATATCAAAAGTACTTTTTTATTACTGTACCCCATGTCATGGATGTTGCTATTTCAGATCACTGTTCTATTCAGTATTCTTTAATGTGCTTTTCCTGTACAACAGAAGAGTACTCAAAGTAACAATCAAAAAATGTACCATTGATAATAATACAATTGAAACCTTTAAGAAAACTCTCAATGAGTTATAGTTGTTCATGGCATCACCAACTGAGGAACAATTTCAACTCAAAAATACGAACTATCACTGACAACCTTGCACCTGTTAAAACCAAAAGCATAGAAAAGCAAAAAGCCCCCTGGAGAAATGGAGTGGTGGTTAGACAGCTTAAGAGAGGGTGTCGCCAGGCAAAAAGATGAAACTTCAGGTTCACCATGAAATCTACAAAGACAGATTGAATGAATACAACAAAGAAATTAAACAGGCCAGACAGTCCTTCTTCTCCAAAATCATTAATGAAAACATCAACAAGAGTAAAGTGCTCTTCTCTACTGTTGATCGACTTATTAATCCACCATCTCCAACCCCATCAGAGATGCTGTCCTCTGAAAAAGGTGAGCAATTCGCTACATTTGTCAGTAACAAAATTATTGCCATCAGTCAGAATATTAGTGCCTCAGGATGCAGAAATGAACCTATCCTCCAGTTCTCCAGGAATATTACCTGTGCCATGTCTCAGTTTGAACCTATAGAGTTTAAAAAATTAGAGAATTTTGTTGGCCAGCTCAGGTCCTCCACCTGCTGCTTGGATCTTCTCCCTACCACATTTTTTAAAACTGTTTTTAACTGTTTGGCAGCTGAGGTATTAGAAATTATTAACTGCTCTCCTCAGTCAGGCATATTTTCTGCAGTACTTAAAACAGCTGTCATTAAACCACTTCTGAAGAAGAGCAATCTTGATGTAACAGTTTTTGCAAAATATAGGCCCATCTCCAACTTACCATTCCTCAGTAAAATACTTAAAAAACAGTTTATTCTCAGCTTAATAACTATTTAACATCAGTCTTCTAGACATTTATTAATCAGGCTTTTGATTTCACCATAGCACAGAGAGAGCACTCATCAAAGTTGTTAACGATCTGCATATGAACAGACTCTAATAAATTATCTATTCTTGTGCTCTTGGATCTCAGTGCTGCCTTCGACACTGTTGACCATGACATTTTACTAGAGAGGCTAGAAAAATGGGTTGGCCTATCAAGCCCAGTTTTCAAATTGGTTCAGAACCTAACCACAGGACAGGCAGTTCTTTGTATCTATTGGAGACTTTGCTTTGGAGAGAGTGGGTATTATGTGTGGAGTACCCCAAGGTTCGATTCTTGGACCACTGTTATTTAATCTCTATATGCTCCCACTTGCACATGTTATACAGAAACACAAAATAAACTACCATAATTATGGAGATGATTCACAACTGTACATATCCTTATCTCCTGATGACCTAGATTCCATACATTCTTTAACTCAGTGTATTGATGATATTAATCTATGGATGTCAGAGAACTTTTTACAACTGAACAAAGACAAAACAGAAATACTCATCTTTGGTGCAAAGGCTGAGAGACTGAAAATTGCAGCTCATCTCAGTTCTCTGTCTCTGGAGAGCAAAAGTCAAGCTAGAAATCTGGGTGTAATTATAGACAGTGAACTAAATTTTAAGAGCCATATCAATCATCTCACAAGTTCAGCCTTCAAAACTAAGAGGATTTCTATTAAAATCAGACTCTGAGAAATTAATCCACGCATTTACAACAAATAGACTAGACTACTGCAGTGGTCTTTTTACCAGCCTCCCCATCAAAACTAGAATCGATTTAAAAATTTTACTATACAATTTTACTATACAAAGCTCTAAATGGCCTTGCACCTCAGTATATAAAAGACATGCTAATTAGGTACAAACCAGTAAGAACTCCCAGGTTCACAGGCAGCAGTCTCTTAACCATCACTCGTACAAACTCTAAAGCAGGGGAGGTTGCCTTTTTTATTTATGCCCCAAGCAGATGGAACTCCCTGCCTGTGGACCTGAGAGAGGTGCCCACTCTGAACACTTTTAAAAGCAGGTTAAAAACCTTACTTTTTACAACCACTTATGGCTGTGTTTAGTGTGTGTGTGTGTGTGCATGTGCGCATGCGTACATGCATGTGTATGTGTGTGTGCATGTGTGTTATGTACATGGACATTTTAATTTTCTGCACTGATTTTTGTATTACTGCATTATCACTTAAGGTGCATTTTTATCTGCATTTGCACTGTTAGGATTGTGTTAGAATTGTTATTGTCATTTGATGTAAAGCACATTGTGTTGCCCTGTGTATGAAATGTGCTATATAAATAAAATTTGCCTTGCCTTGCTTTGCCTTGAGGACTGTCTGACCCAAGGACAGCAGTACATAATGCAATTTAAGACACAACAAAAAACACACGTCCTGACAACAATCAGACAAAAATTTTTTTAAAATAAATAAATAAATAAATAAATAAAAACTATATTGACAAAAGAAGCTGAGAAGCTGTCTCAATTGATATAATGGCTCTAGCTACAGTATTTGTCACTGAGGTATTGATTGATATATCTTTCAGGTGAACACATTGAAAACATCTTTCCTCTTCATCAGAACAAAATGTACCATTGTAAACCTATTTGGTTGTGCCTGTCCAAACATTTATTGTGGGTGGTACTGAATGCTGCTGTCTGGGAATATTTGTCTCTCATTCAAACCTGTCCCTGTGGCCAGTACACTGCTGTACAAAGTGCAGGTGTATGTGATACAGTTTATCGACCAATATAATGTGTCTCATGTGAAGAGCCCCCTTGGAGGAGCTGTCCCTTCAGCACCTGCAATCAAGTTGAGCGTTGTTTGAAATGTGTCTTTGTTAGGGGGAGGCCACACGGATCCACTGTGTACTCTTTCACTGTTTATTTAGACCTGTATCTTCTGGTTGAAGCCTGTACATATTTTCTTGTCCATTTCTATTTCTAAATCGGTTTGTGAAATGATCTCAGCTTTTAAAGTTTGTTATGCATCTCTGATTCTCTGTTAGACCCAAAGGTACTTTTCGCACAACACATTTTCAGACAACAACGTGGTCTATTCACAAATGTATGTCACTGTTTGCATACATTGGTCTGGGACATGATCTATTATATGTGATTATGGAGTGAATCTTGTATTGTTTGCATACCCAGGGCCATAGAAAGTGCTTGGTCTGAATCCCATTGGTGGGATAATTATACCATTAGACCCGGCTTGATCCTTTCTTCCCTCAGACAATACTGGGGTTCAAGGCTCTGGCTGCCCACTGAGTAGCTGAACAAAGGCAGAATGAGCAAACAGAAACACAGGAGAGAATCTAATGCTGCTGGTTGTTTAAGAGAGACCACACTTGCTTCAAGAAGGCCAGTGTCTAACTTTTTGGTCAACCTCACAGAAGCCCACACCATTCTACAGAGACCCTGATATTTGACCAAAACAGACAAGTCATTATAAACAATGAATTACAGTATGTGTTTTTCAGTGTGTGGTGTTAAGAAAGGGTGGTTAGTGTAGAAATTTCAAAATTTGTGTATACATGAAGGAAAAAAAGTTAATTTGAGTATACACTCCTGAACCAAATATTGTATAGGGAACACCAATACAAAACAAGGACAAAATCAATTTTTAACAAACTATTCCACTTTTCACTGTATCTTTGCTTTTCTCAATACAGGTTACCACCAAAAAAAAGGCATGAATTAGACCCTACAGTGTAGGAAAAAAAAAAAGAATATTAAAGGAGTGAAATCACAGTAACACCTCCTCAACAAAGCACTGAAAAGGTGAGGCTGACAAATTTCCATTGCAGCTTTCCTACTCTACTCCTTATTGATGGGTTTATCAAACACAATGCTCAAAAAGTGTTAAAGTGTTCATGTAATTACAGCTTTCATGGTGGTGAGGGTAATTTTCCAGAGAGAGTGCCTCTCCCTGATGTTTTGTCTTCCAGTTTACAGATAGGATCTTCCTCCTCCTCTTCATCCCTGTCCCCTCAATTATGTGAGTAGCACTTCATTATTTATTTATTTTTATTCATTTATTTATATATTTTATTTTTACTTTTATTCCACAGATTCACTCTGAGAGCCGCCCAGCGCAGCCACAACCTTTTGCTGTGGTACTAAGCAGCTCCACTACAGCACTTGGGGTTGCAGTGCCTTGCTCAAAAGGGGGTGGGGGGTGGGGGGTTACT
>OMKZ01043130.1:0-11637 GCA_900302535.1 Neoniphon sammara
GCAAGATCATTTGAAAAAAAAAAAAAAAACTCCTTGTCTTTCCAGAGAGTGTTTGGTCTTTGTGTCGTTGCCCCTGCCGCGGGTCCCCTGGTCCAGGGTGGCTGAGGCTGGCGTGGTGGAGGTCGTTTTGGAGGAGTGGGTCCTGAGGCCCCTGCAGACCCTCACCTCTCTCAGGCCTACAGCTGAGCTTTACCGCCTCAAGAGGAGGATCATGGACAGCCCCTTCACGCGTAAGCCAGGCTTGCATTTATGATTTGTATTGTATTGTATTGTGATTGTATTTCTACAATATACAAATGATGCAATTTTACAAAATCCACCTTCAAAGATAGTATGACATCAGAGTCATGCTATCCCAAAATAAAACACTCTACATACTTTTATTGTGTTCTTTATTTCCGCTAGGAGATCATATGTTTGGTCATGTGTGTCTGTGTGTGTGTGTGTGTCTGTCCATGGCTAATCTTGCAAACTACTGGGCCTATCACCCTAAGATTTTTTGTGCACAGTTATGACTGTATTATGAGGATCCTCTGGTGATTGCAGCGATTCAAAAACTTTTGCTCTTGCTACCTCTGCTCTCTCACTCCATTCATTGTCTAGCTGGCTCAACCTTTGGATGAGGGGCAAGATCAAAGCCATCATGGAAAACCCCTCTCACCCTCTCTACAACACGTTATGGCAAAAAGCAACAACAGCTATCTACTTTATATAGACATTGTGTCCCCACACACACCTGGCGCACATCTGCACAACACTGAGTGCACTCTTTTAGTTTAAACCTGTCTCTCTCTTTGTCTCTGTCTCTCCACCAGACCAAGCTCTCTTGGTAGCAGATCAGTTCGTAGTGTCGTTTGATGGGCACCTGTATGAGCTACCAGGCTCGTGTCCCGTCCTTCTAGCCCAAGATGTCACCCAGGCCCCCTCCTTCACACTGCTGCTCAGCTCAGACTCACATTCTCAGCGCTCCCTAGTGGTGGGGATGAACAACAGCACCTTCAGCATTCAGCAGAATGGACAGGTATGCTTTACTGCTGGTGAGAAAAAAATCTTTGTGACATAACTTGGTACAGTAAAGACAAGACTCGATGATTGACTCGATGATTTAAGAGAATATAGTTTGGATTCATGTTTATTTGGGTCCAGTTTTCCAGCGGTCTAGTATTGTTTAAATTTCTCTCTGATTCCTTACTGTGTGCACCGGGTAAAATATTATTGCAGTTTTGTATTCTGAACACTGCATCAGACAAGGTCTCAAACTAACAAGAAAACCAAGGAGAAAACTGTTGTGTTTCAGGTGAAGGTCAACTGCCACGTAACACACACATCCCACAAGGAAAATGGAGTGGCTGTCAAAAGAGGTTCAAACATTGTGGAAGTGTCCAGTCAGAGTGGGGTGTCGGTGTTGTGTGATCTGTCGCTTGATGTGTGCAGCGTGACTCTCGACGGATGGCTTCATGGTAGGAAAACAATGGATTCCCCATGGAAGCTTGTAAATATGCTTCTCTAACTCATGAACCTCATTTCTGTTAAAGGGATATTCCACCCTAAAACACATTAACACTTTATAAAAACAGGGATTGGTGACTTACATTGTGTTTCTGGTGCCATTTTGTTGTTTTGGGGTATAATTCTGCTCTCCCATTGGTAAAACTGGCAGACCAAAATAAAACCAAAATAACCAAAATAAAACATCAAACAGCAAAACAGAGCTAGAAACAGTGTAAATTGCCAATCCGAGGTTTTAAAGAGTGCTAATGCATTTTAGGCTGGAATTTTTCTTTAACTTCATGCTTAAAAAAAGTATAAATTATAATAATAATAAAACATTTTTATATGTCTACACAGGCATGTCCACTGGCCTCCTGGGGACCAATGACAATGAAGCAGGGAATGATTTTATTTTGCCTGATGGATCTCAAGCTGGGAGCAACGCAGACTTTATCTACAGTTGGCTGGTAGGGCAGAAAGAACGGCATTTACTTTTGTGTTTGTGTGTGTGCACATAGTGGCATGCAGTGCAATGGCAGTAGTGGAGGACAGGAGCTTGTTAGACATCACTTCATCTTTTTCTTAACTGATGTTTCTTATGTGTAGTGAATTAATTTATTCATTGCATATTAGTAATTAATTAGTTACATTATTTGTTACATTTCCTTGAAATGACACCCTAAAATGATTGTGGTGACTTACTCGGGTTCATTAGGGCAATATGTCTTGTAGACCAAAGCCCACATTTCCAGCAGATGTAATCTATAATCTTTCTTTGAAGGTTTATATAAAGGTTTAAACTGCATTTACTTACAGCAGTAAATTCCAACAAAGTTGTATTTACTACTTTTTGTCTTGTTCATGTGCACTCTACTTCTAATTGTGAAATTTCAGTCATGTCTTCAAGGTCGGATAAGTCAAAGGAACTTATCCATAAATATGCTCATAAAGAGGTTAAAAAGGCTTGAGAATGAAACACAGCTAACAGCCTGTTTCAGTTACTGATCTGTTTGATCAGTAACTTTACTGTGATTATTAAAATTGGAACTGTATAGCTCACTTTACTCTGTTACAGGAAAAAGTAATATTATTACACTCATGCGTTACCCCATCAGTGCTCACCTGTGCACTGTGGTGATGAACTTTCTTCTGTATCTTCAGATGAGGCCTGAGTGCATCAGGTCGCCAACCATAAAGGAGCCCTGCTCTACAGCGCAAACAAACCCAGTGAACTGTGACTTTCTGTTCTCCTCTCCTGATTCTCCACTGAGCTCCTGCTTCAGAGTGGTGAGTAGGAACGCACAGCTGAGTCGTGTTAGCAGTTTTATATCTTGGATTATCTTAAATTAAAGGATTTTAGGTAAGTATTTTAGTATTTTAAGTAATCCAAGATGTTTATAAACCTCTGTTGGCAATCTAGGAGTAGTGATAACAATGGTTGAACTTTTCTCCTCCTCCACAAGTCTGTGGCACAGCTTTTACACGACCTCACCTCCACCTCCTTCAATAAAGGTGATATCTGACACAGTAAGGTCACATTTTTAAATGTGTAAATTAAAGTGTAACCCCATCAGGCCCTGTCTAGACGGTGGAGTTGCATTATCTTTTCCATTCATTCATTCAGCCTTTATTTAAACTCTAAAAAAAAAATCAGCAGAGGATTGCTCTTCATTGCCAATGATATCAAGTGTACAATTAAAAACAAAAACATGCATACGTACATAAATAATTAATTTTTCTTGTGATATGTTAAACAACCAGACAATAGAATGACTTATTTATTTAATGTAATGTAATCATTTAGTCTGTCATTCTATCTGTCTGTTTTGAACGGATTTACATAAAACTTTGCAGAAAGATAGGAAGAGTTGATTCACTTTTCACGCCAGCAGGCCAAAAGGGGGCCTGGCGGTGGGTGTGTACGTTTGTTAATTTTTTACAGCAATATCTAAAAAAAAAAAAAAAAAAAGTTATGAAAGGATTTACACAAAACTCGAAAACCCATAAACAGATTTGGAAGAGCTTAACTTTTCACTCCAGTCTACTAAATGTGGGCGTGGCTTAACATAAGCATTCTATTTGTTTGTTCTTGACAAAGGGCTGATAAATTTTTCATGCCAACAAACCAAAAGATGCAACAAGGACAAACAAATGCAACTATGCACATGTCCCAATACCTGATCTGCCTCCTGGTCGCTAGTTTATTTGTACATGCAAGTTTATTGTAGTCAAGGATCACCCTGTTTGCTCAGTGTAGTGCCATGGCAAGTAACATCAGCTTATGGCTGAATGAATTCCAGTGTCTGAACTTGGACGACAGACTCTGATCTTGTGGCCTTTGGTTGTGCACTTGAAGCTGAGATTGCCTGACCATAGCTATTGAAACTGAGCATGCTATTTTATGTCAAGTGCAGCCAAACAAAGCAGAGTCTGTAGTCTCCCAGAATGAGATTCAGCCACAGTTTTGGCTGCACTTTGATACATCTGGAACGTCCTGCCCCAGATGTGTCTTACGTGATGATGGAGCCTTCATTAAACACAATTATCTACTCTTGGGTTATGACACAGAAAATGTTTCATACCACCGCTTCTCTCTCTTCCAAACAGTTTTCAAAGCCATGAGGTAGGTGGAGAGTGACACTGAAACTGGGGCTGCCATCACACTTTAATGATCATCTTCATCTAGGTATCTTCATCATGCATCTTCATCAGGGCATCCTTTCCTTTCTTTAGACGATACCAACTTGATCTTGTCACTTCTCTTCACTTGTGTTTCCAACTAAACCGGCATTCCCTTAATATAAAACAAATCTTACTTAAGTCTTTTAACCGCCAAAAGGAAGAAACATCGCAAAACAGATGTTCATGTTTTCAGCTGAAAAGTCCTATATTCAGCTTATTGCTGGTTCGCTGCCTGGCCTGAGTGTGTGATTGACATGAAGAAAATCCATTTCGGGTTTGTACATCTTCCAGACCAAGCATGGGTTCTGTCTAGTTGTTCTGTGAGTGTGTAATTGAATTGGACATACCTTTAGGATTTATGGATTGCCTGATTAATCACTTTTGGAGTCATTGTGACATGCATGCTTCAGTAGTATGTATATGTGTACTGCACATCTCTTCTCTGCCTCTCCCTCAGGTGGACCCAGGCCAGTTCCTGTCAGTGTGTGAGAGGAGCCACTGTGGCTCTTTCCCAGGCCCATCAAGACCTTCCTGTAGATTAGCGGCGGCTTTTGTTCTTCTCTGCCAGCGGAACTACATCCCGCTGGAGGTCCCTGCCCAGTGCTGTAAGTCAAAATATTATACACCTGAGATGTTAAAGATCAAAGTCATACTGTATCTTGTCCATAGTGCTATGCTTTCATGATGCTGCAGGTGTTTCAAATTTGTTTATGTAATGTTGCCAAAAAAAAATCACAATTTTCCACTTGTATTTTTCTTTTCAGTACAAGTATGAACAAAGGAAGACCTCAAGAGGAATAAGGATGAGTGTTTTTGATCACCTCTGCTAGCTGCTGACAGTGTTATCTTATACCACTTCTTGTACTACATTACTTTACTCATGCACTTACATTTCTGATTTCATTTGATACTGTATTGCATACTTAAGTATTTTCATACCTCCTGTAATGTGCAGTATTGTCCTGTTTTTGGCATGCTGTATGTCAAATATTGTCTCAATAATGTGAATTTGAACAATACTGACTATACCAGATATTGGTGACTGACTTTAGTGGAACTACAGCAGCTCCTTCTCACAACTTAACTTTAATCATAAAGGGATCAACACATTTTTTACTACAACTTTCTAAAGAGCATTTATTACATTTTATGCATTCACACTTAATTGCTCAATCATCTTGTACTCTAGAAGATGGGAATGTAGTTGTCTATCTTGGACTTCTGTCTCTGTGTGACACACTCAGCAATCCAGACAATATTACGGTTCTCCTGCTCCTTCAGCTTGATGTAGGAGTAAAATACCCCAAAGTGGAACTGCTGCAGGAATGCAAGCGTGTTCAGTTTCACCTGTACGAGAGATAAGACATGAAGTTACAGACAGAGCTACATGGGTAAGGAAAAAGATATGCCTCAATCAAATTGAGGGTGATTTACTGTTTACAGCTGGTGTGTTCAGTTTCAGCTTTGTGCAAATCATGGCAAATTAAGATTCATAGGGACCTGCAGGCCAGCTTATCAAATTATCATTTATCAGTTATATTTGGGGTAGATCAGCACCTACAGCAGCTGCACAAGACACCCCACTGTTACTGAGAGACAATATAGTTAGTTTACCTCTTGCTCGAAGAATCTGTCCTCCAGAGTCCTGGAAGCTGATCCTGGCTCAGGGTCATCAAAAATTATTTTATAGTCCTGGAGGGTAGGGTTAGATTAAAGCTCCCACATGTCTCAATTACATGTTAATTATCTCACTGTGTTTATGCAGTAATAATGGCAACCTTTCATATTTGGGTCCATGCAAGTGTTTGCAGACTTACAGGGTAGTAGTCAGCCACAGCTTTGACCTGATCATGGTCCTCTGCCTTGGCCAGAAGCTGCAGACCCTCAGGGTGAAGTCTGCCACAGGTTGGGTACAGGGCGCTCCTGTCTGCACCGCTGAGATCTGTCCCAAAAGAGTTCACTGTAATGATGAAGGCCCGCCTGTCTGCCTCAAACTGCAGCACAAAGGAGGAGATGCACGTCACACACTCATACACACACATCATGCACACACAGGCAACACTGACCAAGAAGTAAGACTGAGTCCACAGACTGTGGAAAATGATAAATATGAAAACTGAACGAATCTCGTCAAATAAAAAGAATAATCAAACGGACTCAGTGTAACAAGGTCATGCAGAGGAAATTATTGCAGTACCTCCAGTACAGGACACATAATATCCTTTGTGGCGCCACCAATGTTCTTGCAGAAGGAGTGGAAAGACTCTAAATAAGACTTGGAAGACAAGACACAAAGATCAGGAATAATCTGAGGAAAACAGGAAGTTAATCTTCCCCAATCACAGTTTATTACCCTGATTGCAACCAAAGTATTAACTTCTCCATCACTGCATTTTTTTTTTACACAGACACATATGCACACATTTGTAGACCCCAGACTTCAATATGTATACATACACACACACAGTAACACTAACATTGTGTCATGTAATGGTAATCATGCCACCTGATGAGCACATATATAACGTAGACTCTTTGTTGTTACCTTATACAGTTTGTTTCTCAGGATCTCAGCTTCCATCTCGTCCAAGTTGGACTCAGATACAGAATCCTGAAAAAATGGAGCTATCACACAAACATGACAATTATTACCATTCTGAAAATAAATGTGGCGTGTAGCATTGTTTATCCTACCACTGAATAGATAGATTCGTGTCTCAAAGAGCTGCCAAACTGCTTCAGTTGCTTGCACTGTGGAGTTTTAGTGCCACATGGAATTATGCTATTTCCACCCCATCATTTTGAGGAGGTCACGGTGTCTGCTGTTACATTAACAGCCTTCCAATACGGCTGCATGCTAATGGTTAATTATCTCTAGTGCTTGGCGGCGACTCCATGACTCCATTTCTGTTCCAGCTCAGAAAAACAATTAAACCTCTGAAAGGGAATGAAGACCAAAGTTGCTAAGTAATGTTTCATTTTCAGACCGCGTGACCACAACACAGAGGCAGTTTTTGTTACCTAGCGGTGTGTCCACCAGGATGGCTGAGAAGAGCTCAGTAGGGGTGCGGGCAATACCCACTGCTGCCATCTGGTCGAAGGCCCCTAACGGGTGGCACCGTGGAAGGAGCTCTGCCACATCCTTTTGCTTCAGGGCCCCAGTGATCAGCATCACCACATTGTCAATCATGTAGCTGTAGCTATGGCAACAAGGAAGGACATGCAGAGAACACAGCTAAAACAAATGTCCCTCTCTTTATTTTGTGGCATTTGCTGTTGTCTTTCAGCCTTTTTAAGGGCACATTTTTCTCCATGTGAACATAAAATGTTTTGAAAACTAAAATTGAAAGCACAGGTGTGTAGTGCAAGGAGAATTTAGGAAAGCACTGAACCGCAGGGGGACGGAGACCTTGCTGTGTGTTCATCAAGCTTTCTTTGTGTAGCGGTTCGGTGAATAGGACTGAATAGGATTGGCAAGCCATGAAACCATACTGCTGCCTTTTATTTCAGTCACTGCAAGAGATGCAAACAATTCAAGACACAACTCAGTAACTTGATCACAAAATTATAGAGATGGGCTGTCATCTATGTAAATGTACCGTAACCATGTTTTTCAGTTGGAAACAAACAGGAAAGAATGCAGAGCTAAAGGGAAGAAATGAGTTATGTGCTTATTTGTCCATACGGTGACCCTTGTATTACTTTCTTTATAATAATGATATAGTGTAGGTCTTTGTAGCATCCATTTCCATAAATTGATCTTAGTTGATTATGACTGGTTAAGAACTGTTATGTGACAAACTCCCTGTTTGCTAAATGTCTTTCTGTCTGTGATGGATGGTGAGCCTAAATTGAAAAGTAAAATTTAGCCAAATGAGCACCACATGAGTATTAAATAAATGTATCTGCAGAACCTGAGGGTGATGTTAAAGTAATGCTTCATCCAAAAACTATATATTTTCTATCATTTACTCATCCTGAGTTGTAATGTAGTTTTAATCGCAGGCTCCAAAAACTGTAGCTCGTTCTGTTGTAACGGAGTTGATTGGCAACACCGCCAAACAGCAGCAAAAAGGATATGAAAATGTCTGTTTCAAATTCTCAAACTCTTTGTGCGGTGTAAAATAAGTCCGGACTTTCCTTTTTGCTGCATGTTTCAAATTCTCACAGAGAGTGAGAATTTTAAACGTGTTTTCACATCTGCTCAGCTCCATTGTAACAGAAATGGCTGTGGATTTTGGAAGCTTTGTTCTTGTTGAGGCACACAATCAAGACTACTCGGGCTGAGGAAATCAAACAAAATATATAGTTTTGGGGTGAAGTACTCCCTTAAGATTTCATTTCAACATACGTTATGTAGTCAAGGAAGGTGGACAGGGGTGGCAGGGCGTTGGAGCGCAGGCAGCTGAACTCAGTCACCAGGTTTTCCCTCAGCTTGTTGTCCACTAAGGAAACAGTCAGATCCTCATCAGTCGAGGACAGCAGGCTGCCGTAGTCTGTACTCTGCAAGTGGAGCTTCATGTCTGCACTTACAGTAGGAGGAGAAGAGAAGAGAAGAGAGACATTGCTCAAGGGCTCTGTACTTGTCTCCTCTCTGTCTTCAACTTGTGCAAATCACAAAAGTGCAAGCCAAGAATATTGACTAAAATGCAAATTGTCTGTTGCAGTAACCACAAATCAAGAGGATGCGAGTTATATTTTACACGTTTAGACATACAAGGCTATTTCTGGCCTTTGACAAACTTGGCATAACACATTTCTTCCACTGTGAAGAGCAGCTGACAATGAGCAACAACACACACACACACACACACACACACACACACACAGACATACACAGGCACTTAGGCTGAGGTTTTACTGCTTCTTCAGTAAAGCGATGAATTAGAATGGACTTAATTAGAAACTTTGACAAACAGCAGCAAAAAGGATTATTCTTTTAGTGTAATCCTAGTCTCCATTTGTATGTTAATTATACCCAAACCAATGTACTTTTGTAGAAAAACAAACAAACAAGCAATAATAATAATAAGACGGATAGATAGCTAGATAGATAAATGATAATATAAAAGACTTCTGGAAAATGCCTCATGCTCAAGCACCTGTGCACGACTGGCCTGCATGTTCACCAAACTGAAGACTGTCCTTTGGCCTCCCAGTCATGCCACAGGTATTTGTGCAAGAGGCATTTTCCTCTAGTGGTTTATTTAGCAACTTTTTAACAAAAGTGCCCTGGTTTAGGATGTACTCAACAAACAAACGGGGAGTCAAGACTCGGATTAAGCTGCGCAAAGAGCTGATTTTGAGAATCTGAAACAGATGTTTTCATATCCTTTATGGGGCTGTTTGTCAAAGAGATGTGTCAGCTCCATATTAATGAAAACAGTTATGAAACACTCATTTTCTGTGAGGCATGTGATTAAAACATTTTTGTCAGACACTTCCAGACAAGGGTATTCCTTTAGTAGTTATAGGGGTACTTCTGTTTTTTCTGTTTTTTGTGAATTGTGAATTAACTTAGTCCATCCAAGAGGCACTTGGAACAGTGTTGATACTGGTGGTAGCATACACTGTAGTCATGCTAATGTGAATGAGTGGAAACACGTCTAGTTTCTTGTCACAACAGTTCCACAAACTAACCCCTTCAACTGTTAAGCATCTATTTTGTCCTAACCTTGTTTTTTAATCATACAGATTCCCCTAAACTCATGCTGGCTCTCTCTAATTTCAAAGAACCTCTGGATACAGGCTGGGAGCTGAAATTATTTTTTGCTTTGCACATTATTTGTGCTGTTCTAAAGTCAACCAAATCTCTAAATTTTAAAGATATATTGGCTGGTTTGTGATTATCGACTCTATTTACAATTCTAAATGCTATTTAACTTCTGTAACATTAAAATTGGATTAGCTCATGTGCAAAACTAAATAAGCACAAATTTCATTGTATGCTGTTACCTCTTACCATCAAGTGTATCACACTGGGCCAGATTGTGATAGTCAGCGCGCGTCAGAATCCCAGCCTTCATCCCTCGAACCAAACCCTCCAGGTAGCCATGGTCCACATTGAAAACAAGCTCAGGACACGCCGCCATGATGCCAGACCATAAGTTATTGACAAGACTGGCTGCACTTATAATTTTCTGTGTGTCTATGACTGTTTCAACTTCTGTATTTTACCCTCCCTGACTAACGCTCATGCAGTTATTTTCCGTTCCTCTTTGAGAAATTCCACAGCTGCTTTTCATGGGTTAGCATTGACTCAAAAGTGATGGGTGTCAGTCCTGTATCACTTTGCAGTGTCAAGTGGATTTAGTCTAACTGTATAACAGGTATGCCAATACAGGCCACATTTGCTGTTGTGCTATTGTGCTTTGTGAATAGAGGAAAATATGCACTATATCAAAGGAAAACAATGTATTTTTTGACTGGCCGGGTAATACCAAGTAAACTTGGTGGAGAAAAAGGAATATCCTTACCTGTTTTGAAGAGTTTGAAGAGCACATGAAGAGTTGGCTACGTTTTATTGTATGTAGATGTATGTACAGTATACAATACATGTAATACACAAATCTGTTCCACAGTGGAAAATCCTAACCTATTTCCCATTCTGCGTGTCTGCAGCAGGTCTGGATCTATGGACCACGGGACCCTGAGGCACAAATTTCATGCACGCCCCCCTCCATGAAATGATGAATATGTACACAAATGAAACTAGACAGGCTCTCTACATTTGTCAGTAACTCAGAAAACATCCCCTAACAGAAATCAAAATGAAGAGACCATTTTTTTCTGTTTCCTCTTCTCTCAATCCATGGGGAAAAAAAAAAAGTAATGGAGCAGACTAAAGTCTTAAAGGTCCTCCTCACGAGCTGCTATACTTTCTGTAAAGCAGCCATATAAACATTTGCACTCCATTATAAATGAAACAATGCTTGCTGCTTGATGCTTATAATAACAAAGCATGAAGAGTTTAAAACAGTCCAATTAACTTAGGTTATTCTTTGTTTGCCTTTATTTTTGGTGTCTAGCTCTAGTAGTAACAGTACTATGACAGAATGCCAACAATTTGAAAGAAATTGAGGAGACAACCAAACAAACCACATCTCAAAGAAGATTCGTCTGGACCTCTACATTATTTGAGTTAATGCTGCATCTCCACAAAATCATGTGACAGGTCAGGTGGTTTGTGTAACAAGGCAGAGAAAGTAGCTTGATTTAGTTTTTTTTCCCCCTATTAATCTTGTTTATTACAGTCAAATACACATTACACAACCACTGACATTTCATTCTGTCTTAATCTGAACATGCGTGCAACAGTTGTCTGATAAATGCACCTTGCCTTTATTAATAAATTTGCCTGCTCACAGCACTCCCATGTGTTTTTATTAAGACTTTTATTTGTGTTGTACATGTTTATTACAATTTTTTTTTTTTTTTTTTTTTTTTTTGTTTTTTTTTGTTTTT
>OMKZ01043130.1:18202-29015 GCA_900302535.1 Neoniphon sammara
GTTTCCAAGCCAGTTCATGCTTGTATAGAATATTTCTTTTCCTTGTTAATGATTGATGTACCGTTATGAATTAATACGTTTAAATCCTATAATAAAGCGGTTGTCCGCATCTGACCTAGGTCTGCGCTGTAAAATACAACGCCTTTGATTGGCCAGTTCATAGAATTTCTGGTTTAACATCGGATTTCTTTTTGTTTTGGTGCAAAAGAGAACCAGTGAAATTCAGAAATCTTTGGGCCTACATTGGAAATAATCAATGGGGTCCAAAAATCTGAGTCCACTACCAAGAACTGTTTATTTTCATTCATCAAAAATCACAGCACATTCTTTACTGGGTTGATATGTATTTGTGAACTCCCTGTATACCCAACTTATTCCTTTTTCTACTTTGTGTGCGTGCCATTGTTTTGTACAGTTTTATCAGCTACGGACCTCTTTTAGAATGAGTCTAAAATAAAAGTTGAATTGAATTGTTCAAAAATACTTTTTTTTCTTTATAAGTGATATATATCATTTTTGTGATAAATGCATAGCCTATATGAAACCCTCACCTCCCTAATCTCGTGGATGCTCCTATAAACTTGGTCAATTGTTGTCAACTTTTAACAGCTAATACCAGATACTGAGTAAATTAATATAGTCATTTGTTGCTGCTGTTGGTGCAACTTTCCAGTTGTTTTGAACGATGTCAGCAGGGCTTAATGAGATCCTAGTGCCAAATTTACAATTAAATTTAAAGGTTCTAAGGCGCAGGGCACTAAGTGCAGGAGATATTTTCACAAACCAAATCATTTTCTTGCAAAGCAAGATCAGGAAGGTAAAGTGACCACCACAGCATCTGAACACCATTATGTCAATATAGTAAGACAGAGCAACGTCTGCATCCAAGATTCAAAGCCACTGAATGAAGAACATCCTCCTCTAAGTTCCAACAAGGGGGTGGGGGAAGGGATGGGGGGTTTAAGAAAAAAACAAGCAAAAAAATATATATATTATGTGATTTATTAAATCAACAACAATTTGGAATATCAAGAACTGCAAAGTACAAATATGAAGGTAGATTAACTTTACAAGTTAACGTTATATAAATTAACTAGGTAAACAAAAATAAATAAATAAATAAATAAATACAGCCCACTCTTGTTTACTAACTTCTATCTCAGGAATGATCACTGGATCATGATTGGACCAAAATAGTCACATGCAGTTGAAAAAAAATAAAATGTAATGTGGTGTAAGGTGTGATATTTTCAAAATACAGCTTGCACTAACTTTAAATTGAATAATTATTAATTAATTTACATTATTGTAGTCACAAATTAATTGTGAAATGAGATATGGAAGATGGAACCGCGACTCTTTAGACTGTGGATGTTTGTATCGCGGTTTCAGTCTCGGTTTCAGAACCGTTGAACCTCCAGCAGTAGCAGTTCTCAAACCACTGCTTTGATGACAAAACAAGTCTAAACATTTAGCCTGGCACAAACAACACCAAAATTTCACAGCTAAATACTGGGGGAAAGTCTTTTTCACAGAGAAATCCAAGTTTGAACTTTATGAGCACAATCAGAGAGCTTATATGAGGAGAGAAGTGGCAAGTTCAAGTTCAAGTCAGTTTACTTAAATTGCCCTTCATCATAAACGAGTCGCAAAGGAGTTTACAAAACTTGAGCCTGCCTAAAATTAACTACAGTCAACAATGAGTCCAACAAATAAAAAATAACAGAAAATAGAAACAAACACAACCTCTGCAGCATGCAAGTAAGACTTCCATGAAAACCATTTTAGGAAAAAATGAATGGAAGAAACTGCGGATGAAGCAAAGGCAGAGATGGTTTAGCATAGGTGCCGAGACAAACTGTCAAACAAGGTGGACAAAAACAAGAAATCATAATGCAGGAGAATATTATACAGTAATTAGATTTATTCAACTTCCTGTGAGTGGGAAGTTTTTTGTGTGTGTATACTTGTACTGTAAGCTCTGCATAAACAACAAACTGGACAGGAAACTGGAGACCTGGAGCCATTCAGAGTGAACAGTCAGCAAAGAGGAGAAGAGTTTTCTGCCTTTTCAATTTTTGTAAAAGAGGATCATAATTTATAATAAGTTTGTGGCCAAAGTTACACATTTTCCAATTAAAATAATTGAGTAAAAACTACAATAATTGTTTTTGTACAGGGGCCCACTTTGCTCATTAGTGCTACTGAGAATTCTGTTCATCTTTAAATAATAATATTTTGTGTCAAGCTATTAAAAGACCACTGTCATGCCTGTATGCTTGAAAGCTCCATTTCATGGAGGGATTTTCAGTACCTGAATTTTCACCAAGAAAAATGTAACATATCACTATAAGAAGCCTTTCTAAATAAGTTATTTCAATGAAAATATCTTTATGTGTTTCTTATCTGACTTTCTTGTAAAAGTTGATGCCCTTGGTTGCGTGTTTTCATAGATTCAGACTGACAGAATACATTTGAACTTCAGCAATAGGATGCCTGCATTGACATAAACCAACCTTTTCTCTGCTTTTCCCTGGTTTGGTTCTTGCAAAAACGTGAAGATGTAAGAGTCTGTATCCCAGGGCTAACACCTCATAAATGTCAGCCGTGATGTTTTATGTCCCGGTATAGAGGCCCTTCTGTTTCCTGCCAGGAAAGTTCAGTATTCCAGAATAATGAAATTAAGATGATCAGCTGTTGGAAACATCACCGCCGCCTTAAAATCAAACGAGAACTTAAAGATGCCCTCCCTCGCGTCAGCTGATAAAATTCAGTGTCTAACAGTCAGTCCTGGTCCAGTTTTTCAGATAAACATCCGAAAGCTTCATTGCATTTTCCTCGGCAGTCTGGTTTTGCTGAGCCCTCTCCAGTTCCAAGGATAAGCATCTTGTTTGTGCCACTGATTCATTTGCCACCAGCTTGATTTAATCAAGGAACTTTATGACAGCAGGACAGAGAAGAGGGCTGGGAGGAAACTTTATTCTGGGGGGTGACAAAACAACAGTTCAGCTGGATGCATGAACACAGGTCTTTCTCAGTGGTAGAAGTCCAGTGTTAATGAAGAAGTGATGTATTCGGAGATACGGACACATTCATTTTCTTAGCTGTTAATACAGCAAACAGATCTGATGTTTGAGTGTAAAAGCTTATACAAACATTTTCAAATCACACATTCACCTGTCTTCCCTTTTTTAAATAACACACCTCTGGTTGTGTCTTGTTTAAAGCCTTGTAATAATCACCATGATATATTTATCATATATTAATCCATCATATATTTTCATAACCATTTATATTGATGTAATCATTATTTAAGCTAATTAATGCATTTATTAGCAACTATTTCCATATCAATACACTTCTCTTCACATAACACATGGTAAGTATTATTCTGTCTCAGTTGTTCTTCATTAATATACAAATTTATATAATGAGTTGCTCAAACATGACAATAAGATCATCTTCTCTACAGGGGGACCCTTTGGTGTAACTAACTCATGTCCTCAAGTTATTGCGTTCACAAGAATGTGTCTACAGACAGATGGGCAGATGTCACCATGATGACAGAGGGAGTAAACAAGAGTGCACCAAACTGCTGACCCCCTGCAAAGCATCTGGGTCATGTATCATGTTGTCAAGTTTAGGATGAAGAATGGCAATCCAGATGATGGTGCTTTATCACTGTGAAGCAGGTTTTCCTTATGAACACTGATGAGCAGCTGGAGGTTATGTTCCTGGGAATCACTGAGCTCAACGTTTCCTTCATACTGTACACAAGCAGCACACGTTTACTGTTTAAATGACCAGGTTATGTTCAACATATGCTACAAGTTAGAATTTGACAATCTCATTCACTCATAATAGGGTATTTTGGTGTTTACTTTGAGTATTTTTAAAATTCAGTAATTTTACTTTTACTTAAGTGCATTTTTTCTGAAGTACTCACTACATTTTAAATCACATCCATTATGAAAAAGTTTGTTTTTGTCTTTCCATAAGTATCACAAATTGAACGGTTGTAAACTGGCACAATGTGGAACCATTTACAAGTCAGTCAGCAAAGAGGAGAGTAAGGTGTGTTTACTATTTTCTTCACTTTATTTTGCAATTTCCGGATTTTGCAATTAAAAGAATCAAGTTTGATCTCTGTCCTCTCATTCTTTTAGAACTGCTTGGGAAGGATTCATGGATCACATTAAATGACATTCTCTTTGTAAATAGTAACTAACTTTTACTCTAAGTACATTTTAAATGAGCATTTTTACTTTTAGATTTTTTACAACAACTTCTACTGAAGTCAGATATTACCAAAGTAACAATAGCTATAGAGTCCGATGTTCTAGTTCTTTTCCCACCACTAATTATAGCTGTTATCCCTCTTCCTGTTGGACTGCAGACATTGTGTTCACGAGGCAGGAACTAATTTGAGGAATCATCTTGGATTCCTTGCCTTGAAAGCTCTTTCATCCTGACAAATGTTCCTAATTTATGGCCAAATGTTTTAATTATCATGTTTTCCTTTTGGTTCAGTTACAAAGAGACAATCATGGATTTGATATTGTCTGCTGGTTCGTTGTTTAGTCCGATGTTGCAGTTTATAATCACAGGACAGCTTTGTGCGGCCTTTTTTCATCAAATCTCATTTGGACCAAAAACCGTGTGAATCTTCAGATCTTTCAGCTCAATTGAAATGATCAGCAATTTTGACTTTCATTTTCACTGACGTGCAAATGCCACAATATCTCATGCGCATAAATTTGTTCAACGTTCTGATTGGATTTTCATGGCACATGGACACCGACAATCTTTGTAAACAGAAATTTCCATTATAATTAGAATAAGGATAACGTGTCCGTTCACATAGAAATTGGATCCCAGAGCTGATTAAACAATTCCAGCTTTTTGAAGAGGCCATGAGTTAATGTGTAGCAATAGTGTCACAATTTAGCATGTGCATAAATCGCTCCATGTTTTAACCATATGTCCAGGAAGGAAAACCCAGTATATCAGCTTTCAGTGTGGTCTTAAATTGATATGAAGGCATAAATATCATTTAACCTGGATGGGTGTGAAGCTCTAAGAAACACACAGTTATCAATAATGAGACTGCCACTTTCTGTTGGAAAGGGAAACATTTTCCAGCTGCAACGGCTTTAGGATGGCATAATTACAAGAAAAAAAAAGTGTTCCTGCCCATTATATGAGAGTGCCATGTTCAAGGTTTAGATAAATGCCCTTGGATGTGCTGAAAACAGAACATCAAGTCCCCAGTTTTCTTTTCATTTGGGTTCAGTTTGTTTATCTCTGGAAACAGTTATTACAGTGCCACCTTCTGGTAACATCTGTGTTCAGGTTCAACACACAACAAGTTAGGTTCAAAATCACAGCTTGGCTGCTACTGCCAAGCAGGATTCATTTTGCACATCACCCCAGACATTAGATAGAGTTTAATAACAACCTGAATTCATTATTTAAATTTCTATCAGTTTCTACTTTATGAAAAAAAACAGATATTACAGAGGCATTTCATTTGTATTGAAATTGCAGGATATTTTAAGTGTGTGAGGTTTACACACTAAAAATCAAGTTTTGTTGTACATGAAACTTGTCAGCATCACTCACACACTAGGGTGCATGCACAGCTACACACACACACTCACACACATACACACACTCACACACGCACACACAGGTACACTTTACTCTTTTAAAAGATAAATAAATTAAAATGCTGAATCACATAAAAAAATTAGCAGAAAGCTGAAAGGGTCTAATGCACACGCTCATTTTCTTAATGAGCGTGTGCATCTTTAAGTTGAGGCGTCAGTGTAGAATCAAATTCTGCAAATCTGAAATCCTGGATTTTCTGTTGTTATTTTCTCATGTTCTTTGAATCTAAGATGGGGCGGGCGAGTCGTTGATGACGAGTGTGGTCCAATAAGCTCCGTGATTTTTTACTGGTGCAGCAGCCTCATACCTGGAGGAGAAAATAAATAAATAAATAAATAAATAAATATCAAAGCTTACAACATAATCAGCACCCAACAGAGACCTTCAATTTCCAACTGCCCAGTAATTGAGAAACTGGATGAATCCTATTTACATTCATTTATTTTTAACTTTTTACAATGCATTATGTTGTCAATCACATTTACCTCAATTAGCTGTCAATTACACTTTACAGGAAACTAATTATTTTCTATCACCCCTAGTTATCTTGAATGTCTGACAAATATAGTTTTATTTACATGCATTAAGAAAAACAAACAACAATCAAGTAGGACTCGTGACCGATGAGCAAGCCTGAGGCGGTCGACAGTTTGGTGAACATGCAGATCAGTCGTGCACAGGTGCTCTAAAGCGCATTTAGCAAATTTTTGCCAAAGTACACTGGTTTGAGACATGAATTAACAAATGGATGGAGAGTCAAGGCTTGGATTATGTTGCAGCAAGAGTTTAAGATTTTAAAATGGACATTTTCATATGCTTTTTGCTGCTTTTTGCCAAAGTTGCTGATCTACTCCATTCTAACAGAGATGGGTAAAGTGTTTGAAAGCTTCGTTCTCAAGACAACTTGAGGTGAGTAAATGGCAAAAAAATCTAAAGTTTTGGGGTGAAGTATTCCTTTTAAAGTCTAAATTAGAGATAACAGACACTGAATTACAGTGTCTTGCAACAGGTATTACCATATGTTTTCTAATAAATATAGAGGCAGACTAGGAGGACTACAGGACTGTTTTTACATCAGACACTGTACCTTGTTGCAGGGTTTGATTCGTGCTCAGTCACAGTAACAGAGTACTGCCTTCCTGGGTCCTCTTCTTCATTTTCATCTGTAGGTATCTCTCCGTCTACAGTCACATCTGCGTCACCCTCTCTGTGGGTGCTGCTGTCTGAGTCTCTGTGTTCGTCAGAGTCCCTCTCAGCTGACAGCTGAGAGGGACTCTCAGGGCTCTCAGGACTACAGGCCAGTTCACTGTGTAGGAATGAATAATAATTTAACGTACAGACCTGAACATTATAGTGTGAAAACTGCGTTTGTACTCATATTTTGTATGTAAATATATGGTAAAGTTATGAAGTGATTTTCACACACACACACACGCGCACACGCGCGCGCACACACATCCTTGTACTTCTATCCTTGTGAGGACACTACATTGACTTCCATTCATTCTTTGTGTGTCTCTACAGCCTTTTTCTAATCTTAACCATAACCAATGCATCCCGAACCCAAACCTTTACCCTAACCTTAACCAATAAGTCACAATTTGCCTTTGTTGTTGTGAAGACCGGTCAAAATGTCCTCACTTCCCAAAAATGTCCCCACTCTGAGGTTAAAAACAGCATTCTGGTCTTCACAAGGAAGAAGTACAAGAACACACACACACACACACACACACACACACACATCTGATTTTTCAAGTGCACAAACAGATATTTACTTGACTTGTTTCACCAGGAGTGCGATGTGGTTCTCCCTCTCCTCCAGAGTCTTTGTCAATGCATCGATCTCTCTCTGCTTCTCCAGCAGTTCCTTCTGCAGGCGGTGGTTTGTCTCCTCCAGAGTCTCACAGAAAGCCTGCACACAGCACAGCAAGCAAACAAAGCCGTGCTTATTTCATACAAGCTAGAGTCTGTACTGACAGAAGCAAATGTCAGAGATTTAGCTCTAGGTTTCAAGAACATGCTCTCATAAGTAAAGAACTCAACTGGGTGAAGCTTGCACTGTTTGGTCATTTTTTGGTCAGTGTTGTATAGAGCCTACTGATACTGGATTTTTAAGCCGATGCAGATATTTGAGAGCAAAAAACTTCCAATAATATATTGGCCGATAGTTTTTTGGAGGCTGATACTTTTAACATTTTAACATTTTAACACAATCTGCTGGACAAATTCTTTAATGATCAAACTGTTTTTAAATAACCTCAGTGCTATTTCAGGCTCTAGTCTTGTCCATTGGAAACATAATGCAGGTTAGACTTAACACAACTGACTCAAAGTCTGAACACAGAATTATAACAGTTTGGCAGGTGATTGTATTAGGGTTGTAAATAATTAATCTGTGATCAATTATTTGTTGTTAACAATTTGATTGAGCAAGCTTATTGATTAAATAATTAAACTGAACAATGTGTGGTCTTGTCTTGAATTGCGTAAGCTATGAAATCACTGTTGAAATCATCATTATTTAAATGCAATGCCAGTCTTACTCAGAACAGTCATCATAATTGTTTTGGTTTTGCTGCATAAATAGGTCAAAGTTTAAACTGTTTAAATGCAGTTTTGATTGAGGAAAAACACGGTTTGTATTTTCTGTCATAAGCTAGATGTTGCAGTTTTCTAATCAATTAACTGATTTCTGACGATAATTGATCAAAGATTTTTTTTAAATTGACATGCTAGCAGGATATCACCACACCAATGTGGAGAAAGAACTCACCCTACTCTCCTCCAGACTGTCGAATGGGGTTGGTGGGTTGTCCAGACACAGGAACTGTCTGACCACTTCACTACAGAGAGAGAGAAGAGACTTAAGGCCAAATTCAGCTCAGTGCAATGTAATAATGTTTGAATGAATAACTTTTGAAAAGGCCTTGAAGCCACAACATAATGAACAACAGTACACACACACACACACACACTACTGTACCTGCTGATGATGTCTTTGTGGGCGATCAGGTTCTGCAGAAAGGTCTGCAGTCCAATCTGCCGCTCCTCTAGAAACTCCATGTCGTAGTTGTCTTTGAACCAGCGCTTAGGAGGCAGGGCCAGGCGAAACATGGGAAACAGCTCCTTCAGCTGCAGCCACGCAAACATCAAACAAGGGACAGAATAACAGGAAATAGAATAAAGACACTGTTATATTTCTGCTACAGTTTTTCTGTGACAAAAACATCTCCTACACAAACAGGCTCATGATGCCCAAAACTCAAAGAACAATCAAAGTGCACACACTGAGGTGCAGATAAGAGGGAAGAAGATAGCAGATTATGTAATTACTGTCATATACCTGACTAGATTATTTTGGAGGCAGTAAACTGGTGTAGCCCTGCTAAAGTGTCTTTAAGCGACACGAGGACTCCCTGCAGCTCCAGGGAGGCTGTGCTGTCACTGACCCTGTGCTTTAAACTTCTTGTGGAAAGGAGCGATCAAAAAACAAAAATGACTCCTCCAAGATAAGGAAGTATCATTAAAAAGTCAAGACAATAGCAGGGAAATAAAAGGGAAACTTTGTTGACACTCCTCCCTCTGAGTGCCATGGCATTATTTAGTCAATTATTCATACAAAGGCTACTTAGGAAAATGACTGTTTTATGCTTTCCACACCCTGATGAAAGTGATATTGTTGAATTTCCGGTGCATGTATGTTGCAGATTAATAAGTCACGATGGCCCCTCACCTTGTCGTTAAGCCTGGAGAAGTCAGCGTACCTTCTGAAGATCACCCAGCTGTTTCCTTGACTCCCCGTCACCAGGATCTTATAAACCTACAACACACACAAAAACACAAGACAACACAGCTGACTTGGGATGCCACAGCGCATCTGTGCAGCTCATCCTTTTGGTGCTGCGTGAATTAGCAGTGTTCACCATAATGAAAACTGTGCAAGGAGTTTGCGTCTCTCAAATTAAGATGGAGCGCCATCTTAAGTAAAATGGTGATGCACACATTTATTACACACACACACACACACACACTGTGGTCAGTAGATGTTGTCCTGCGAGGAGAATGAAGAATCTTATGGATAATAGCTGTTGCAGACCGAGTGACTCTGCTCACACTCACTTCCTTGTGACTGTGACTGATTCTGTCCATTAAACAACAGTGTGAAGTCTACACGCACGTACACACACACACACACACACACATACACTCAAGTCAAGCTATTATAAAAGGAAACCATATGATGTCAGTGTGACACACATTATCGGACAGTCCATCTGACTGTCTCTGTAAATAACACATTTCACTATGCTAAAGAGTTTGCTTGAGAAAATATAACATGTAGGTCTGCATGTAAAAGTTGTAAGAATAAGTGTGAAATGTTACCTCAAATCAACAATCCAAACTGTCTTTTTCTTCCAATGATTAGATTATCATAAAATCTAGCTGTCAACCTCCTGCAAAATCAGATTTTAAATCCTTACCGTGAACTTTGCCCTCTCCTCCATGATCTCGTAGCCCAGCAGTGTTGGGGTGTTGGGTCTCTCCACCCAGCTGTCCTCCAGACCCCCCTCCTCCAGGACTGATGATGATGATGATGACACTGCCTCCACCGCTTCACCTCTGGGTCCATTCCGGCATTCCTCTGGTGTGGTGCATCCAGATGGGGCATCCCAGGGCCCAGCACCCCTCACCCAGGGCACACCCTGAGGAGAGGAGGGCCCACAGTTGCTGGGGGCATTACAACTTTTGTGGGACGTCTTCTTATGCAAAGATCTGCACCCCTGCATTGGGAACGGGACTGGAACAAAGGAGGCAGCCATCTGTGTTGTCTTGCTGAGCTTCTGATACTACGGATGAAATGTCCGAGAGGAGGCACAGTCAGTGAACACAACAGGCACAGATACAAACGGACTGGCAACACAGGCGGTGTTTACTTACAGCGGCTGAATGCAAACAGTTTATTCCAGACACAGCTTGTAGAATGAAGAACACAACAGCTGATTTGATAAAAGTTTTTTTCAGTTTTTCTTCTTGCCGGAGTCGAGCTGATATCCCCGTATGTGTCCGCTGCTGTTTCTTCTATATGACTGTTATAGGACAATCCATGATTTCAAAAAGGCACCCTGTCGGAAATCCACGTATC
>OMKZ01043131.1:0-23058 GCA_900302535.1 Neoniphon sammara
AAAAACAAATTCTGTTGATGCTTGAAATCTCACCTCAGTGTGCAACATTTCTGCAGTGATTCTAATGCATAGAAGAAGAAAAAAATCCCCAGTGTTTGTCATGATTCTACTGGTAGTCTATCCAGAGAGTCATATAGCCCTCCTATTGTCTGTTTGGGTTTTTATCATTACATTCTATTAGTGTGCAGAGGAAGTAGCGACACCTTAAATCTCATCATACTGACTCATCGTAAGGGAGACAGATTCCTCAGCTGGGGCTAATGGTCTCCTGACCTTTCCTATTCCATCCAGCACCTCCAAATGCCTCCCTAATAGAACTGTAAAATATTGAAGAACTTCCATTAGACTACAGCCAAACTTTCTCTTCTCCACAGATACTGTTGGCTTTCTCATTTCCCTTCTGTACTTTCTTTGTATTGCTCTTTGGCTGTCCTCCGCCTCTTTCTTTATCATCCTCTGTATGCCATAGGCTCTCTCAAGCGCCCCGTACCTACATTCCTCCCATTTTTCTGTCCCTTCTCTCCGTACCCTAGGCTTAACTTTGAAATGGACCTTAGTGAATGCTAATTACTAATCATGTTTTAATAAATTAATCAATTTGTCATGAATCTTTCTCAGCTCATCATCATCTGGGCTCAGGTTGAAGTCACACCATTTCCGGTGCTAACATTTTGAGTCACAAATAGGGCCCGCTGAGCTGTTTTTGTTCCTGAGTGAAGCGAGACCGGTTTTCATTTGTTTTGAGTCTGTTTTGCGACTGTTTTGAGTGTTGACTGTGTGCATGTGCACTACAGCTTTAAGAAATGGTCATATTCGTATTAGAGGGTAGGAACCAACAGCCTATGTGGTCGTATGGGTTGGAGGATGTGTTGCAATAAAGTGTACATTTAAGGGAAAAAAAGTATGTTTATTATGACAGCTTTCTTGACAGTTTTCCTGTGTGTGTGTGTGTGTGTGTGTGTGTGTGTGTGTGATGACCCTTTGTGGCTATCAATCACACGATCATGAAATAATCGGCCCAGCCTTGTATGGAGTCAATAGCCTGCTTTTATCAGTTTAGTGGTGATTTTTGCTTGTCATGGAGAGATAGAAAAGGTTATGCCTCATCCAAACGGAACTTTTCCAGTTGGACTGTAGAGGTGTTTTGTGAGGCGGGAATGTGTAAATGATGACCTGAGCCCTTTGTTAAGTGTCATTCCACCACCACATCCTACACTGAGGAGTGTGTCGCTAACCGGCCAACACGTCCTCATATCTAAACACCAGAACAGGTCGTTTGCCACTCACTCCCATAACGACATACTGTATATGAGTGTTTTCAGATGTACCGGTCTAGTGGCTCTACAGGACGGATGTGGAACAGCTGCAGCCAAGCAAGTACAGACTGGGCTGTTTCTGAAAGCCGTAACACGCATGCACACAGGCAACTCTTAAAACGGTCACTGTTTGGTTACATTTAAGCATCACAACTACTTTGTTAACTTTTTAGGAAATGGTTAAGGTTAGGGTTAGGGTTTGGGTTAGGGTTATACTGCTATAACAAACACACAGAAACGAACACAACACCACTGAAAATGAAACCCGGAAACGAACACGGGTCTCCCTTGTTTGATTATATTTGGGAGAATATTACTATCCAACATCTTTCCCTTCCAGTCCCTGCACTTCAAAAAAAAAAAGAAAAAAAAGGAACAACGAAACAAGGTAATGTCATCAACATCACTGCAAGAACATTATGAGTTGAGTATTCCCATTATTTGTTGTCCTTATTCATTGTCTGTCCACTTGCTGTCTGCTCTATATTTTAAATAATATTGCTCCAGGTGCTTGAGATTAGGTTGGACTGAGTTTTAAAAATAAATGAATTTAGTTTAATTATGCTGATGGCTTTGTACTTTCACTTTCACCCATTATGAAAAACAGCCAGGACAAAACAACAGGTAAGAGAACCGCTTGAAGAGAAAGAAAAAGAAAGGCATTGTGTTTGATAAGCCCACATAACTACAAGGTTTGATTTTAGAGTGCAATATTTGATTACTTCTGAGTTAAAAATGTTATGTTTCACCCCGAATAAATGATCGACAGCACTCTCTTTGTGATCACTTTACTGTTGGTCCCTGCGCTGTCTCCTCTGTCTCTGTCTTACTGTCCAGACATACACAGCTTCTGATGAGAGTTACATCAGCTACTGCTACCTCTTTCCTCACTCTCCCCTTTCTTCTTTCTCTCGTGCGGTCCAAATGGCTCCCTTATTGTGGGTGCGATACAATTAGGACATCTATCACATCTAAAGAGGGAGAGGGAGAAGTGACGAGATGAAGAAACCTAAGTCTGAATTGTAAGTGATCTCAGAGGGGTGTACCCTTCAGGAGTGTAACACAGTAAATGGCAGTGATTTATCTCTTGTAGAGATCTAATGGTGATGCATTTTCTTTCTCTGTTTCTGTTTTTCTCAAGGGCATGAAAGCAGAATAGTGAAGGTACTTTTGCTTCATGTGGGTTCATACGTGTTTTTTTGGCAGAGACTGGTGCACATCTAGCAAAAAAAAAAAAAAGACATACACCTTGAAATACATACACATAATTCTCCGTTTCACTCTCTCAAGAGGCAGACAAACAGGGAGCTGTGAACATGCTACTTTTATGATTTAAGAGGGTTCACAGAGTGGTCTCCTCAGAACCGCTGGGACAGATTAAGAGAGTGCAACACAACAGACAGACTTTTGGAGATGGACTGGAAAACATGGATGGAATGAGAAAGAGATAAATACACAGACTGACCAAATGTGCTACTTCTCAGTATTAATATGAGCTCTTAAACAGAACAGCAGTACAGAGCAGGACTGTAATTATTTCCCTAAGAGCAGATGGGCAGATGGAGAGAGAGAGTAAAACAGGTATTTCAGCAGACAGACAGAGAGACTCTTATGCCAAATGTGTTGGTTTTCAGTATCAAGAGGGCTGACAGACAGGTCTGCCCCCTTTTAGGTCCAGTGGAACATACCGAAAATGGAATGATCTCTCTCAGCGCTGACAGACAGCTGGAGAAAGAGGCTGGAAAAGCCAAATGAATAACTGAATGAACTGGCTTTGCTGTACGACAGAGTGGCTGCCAGTCAGCAGCCCCAACTTGGTTGGATGGCGAAGAAATCAATGGCAGACAACAGAAAGCTAATCTATATTGATAGACTGGAAACACACACGCACACACACACACACACACACACACACACACACACACACACACACACGCACAAACAACAAAAAATGTTGTTTCCTGCAGACAGTGCCTACAGTGTGTGTGCTGGTCTGTATTTGTGTGTGTGTGTGTGTGTGTGTGTGTGTGTGTGAGAGAGAGAGAGAGAGAGACAGAGAGAGAGAACAAGATGGCTTATATCATAGCGGAGATATATTATTATTCCCAAGGGATAACATTGTTAGATGGGATAATATACTTTGCTCATGATACAGTTTGCTTCGTGATATGGGGATATAATAAATAAAAGTTCAATGACTGCAAAGTATTTCTGTGCAGAATTGTGTTTAGTTCTGTCCCACAAATCGTTCTAGCAATTGCATTGGCTTGCTAGACCATAAACAAGAACGCTGTCATCACAGAGTACAAATATAATTTTGACGGAGAGCATGTGAAATTGTGATGAGCATCTCATTTGTGATTAATATAGAAGAATAAAATGTATTGTCACACTTTTGCTTCACAATATATTGAATTTTGTCTCTAATTATTATTTATCCATGATAAATGATAAATAATAAATAATATTTTTATCTCCAACGGGAGATTTTTGTCTCCAACAGGATAACCTTACACAGGATCACTGGTTGCATAACTTCACTGGCTTGTTCTCAGTCATGCGTCTCCTTCCTCCATCCTTCTCTTTTTTTCGCTCTCGCTACCTCACTCGAGCTTGATCTCTATTTTCCCTTTCTCTTCTCTGTCTCAGCCTCTCATCTGTCATTCTGTCTCTTCACATGCACTAAAACTTAAAGATTCCTCCATCTCTCTCTCTCTCTCTCTCTCTCTCTCCTTATCTCGTCCATATTTTCCACCTCCACGATCCTTTAAATGTCTCTCTCTTCTCCTCTGCCCACGTTCCTTCCTGTTCTTCTTGTATCTGTCCTCATGTTCCCTCTTTGAACTACACAAAGTTCCCCTTCACCACAGACTTATTCACACCACTCCTGTTGGACCCAAAATATAGTCAGATTTCACCAAATACAGTTTTAGCACCAGTACTAAGTGAGTCTTGTTGTGACTAAAATCTGCTGTTACAAACCATTGTGATACCAGTACAGGCCAAACAAGCATCAGTGCAGGGTGAGAGAGTGTAATTTGTTAATATTGGACAAACTCAATAAGTTCCACATTGTCTGGTGGTTACACATTGTTGCATGGTGGTAATCTGTTGTTTACTGCCAACCGTACCGCTACTGGATACTACATGGATAAATTTGACTTCCTTTCATTTCATTTTTATCTTGGAATGAATTATAATGAACTGCAGTCTCTTGCAGTTAAGCACAGTGTCATCATTAGTAAAAGACACTTAATTCGGCTGCTTAAAATGCATGCATTGAAACGCAGGACCTCGGAGACTACATGGCTACAGGTGGATGCATAATAGATGCCTGAAGAATGGGATCAATGCTAAAAAGGAGGATGTTCAAATAATCCTTGCATCTCTGGATCCAAACTCCTCAGCTATGCGTCAAGCCTGGAGACTAAACCTCAGACAGCATTTTGCTGAAGGATTAAATTATATTTGGCACCATGATTCATATAAGTTAAAGCCCTATGGAATATGTATAAATGGTCGCATATGTGGCATTTCCCACAAAATCATCATCACCCATATGTCATAGGAGGCTACTTTGTGCAAGCTGTAGAGCAGTTTGGTGGTTGTCCTCAGATCATCCGGACGGATCTGGGAACTGAAAATGTGGTTATTCAAGACGTTAAACCTTCCTCCACCGCCATGACGCTGACAACAGATCTGGTGATCAGAGTGACATTGCTGCAGCCAGCACTTTAAATCCAAGTATCGTGAGTTGGTGGAGGATCCTGCATGAGGAAGGAATGCAGTACTGGATACAATTCTTGGGCAAAATGAAAGACTAAAGGCTGTTTGTTGGTGACTACCTGGACAAATCTCTTGTGCAACTGAGTTTTCGGAACGTTATTCAGGTGAGGTTGAAGAAATTTATGAATATTCATCATGGTTGTTGTCAGGCGATTGTAACATTTCACCTTATCACACGATGCAGCGTCTCTAATGGGCTTTAGTTTGACACACATTGTAAGGCCTTGTGCCTGCATTACAGAGAAAGTGGAATGCATACACAGGGAAGAATGTAGAGCTGAAAAAGGTGAAGCACATAAATTTTGAACATCATAAACCAGACCAGATTCATCCAGGCTCATCAGCATCAACGCCAGATCTCATAAGCTCCCCAAAACTTTTAAAGGATCACAGAATTTAAAACTTACATCAGTTTCTCTGTGCTATGGCCCAACTATTTCAGCTGCAGACAAGATTACAGATTATATGTAGAGAATAATGAGTCTTCTCAGACCAGTGTAATGTAGAGATACCCCATACGGATCAAGTGGTGAAGTTGACCAAAGAGACCCAGGTACAGAGTGCATCACAACTGTGGCATGATGCAGGGAGGCTGATTGCCAGAATAGTAAAGAGAATCCTCAAACGGAGCACTAATACTAACCCACAAAAATTCCTGAATGAACACTTGCACCCTACCTTCGCTGCCAATACTGCAACTAAATATGGAAAAGAAAATGAGGACAAAGCCATAAAGCCAATGGAGGCTTAAGGGCACACTGTGGAGAGGAAAGGCCTGGTGGTGTGTCCTGACTGTCCCTGGTTGGGAGCCAGCCCAGATGGAATTTTGGACCCAGCACAGCTCTTGGAAATTAAGTGTCCCCTAAAGAGTGCCATGTCACTTGGAGAGTTTCTTCTTCTCAATTCTCAAACTGTGACATCATGGGTAGTAGTATCTCATTCTTGCCAATGGGCAAAGTGGATATACCTCCAGGTGGGTGAAAAATATTGTTACTTATAATGTGTGAACTAATGTGACAGATACGTGTGAACCTTCATTAAAACAAATTGTAAGCCATTTTAATTTACATGTATTCGTTCAGATCCACCTGACAGCGATGTGCCTGGGGCTGCAGAGCTGCAAGCTGGTTACATGTACTACACACAGCAAATACCAAGGGCACTGTATAAAGATAGTAAAAAATGTATTTAAAAAAAAAGTAAAAAAAAGCAGGACAGACTTCGTTTTTAGTTAATTCATAATTTCGATTCATTATGAAAGTAACACAAATTAATTAACACATATAATATTATGTAATGTTTATGTTTATTAATTAAGTAATGTCATTTCACAGTGTTGTTGGCATAGTAGTGACTGTATGATTAACTTACAGAGTCCAGGTTTTTGGCTTTCTGCAAAACAGTCTGTACAGTCAATTACACAGATCGTGTTTGAAAAGTGTTCTTTATTAAAACCTTGTGACAACGAAGCTTTGATTGTGTCACGAGGCAACCACAAGTTAAGATCCTTGGTGTGTTCAGACATTATGTCTATTCACATTCCAACACTCTTGCTAGCCTGAATATGTGGTTCACACTCTATGGTGAGCTTCCGGAGCCACTAACACTATTTAGTTTTTAAGATGTGTTTTATGTTTCGTTTCTGAGAATATTTGTGAAATATGGGGAGATTAAAAAAAAAAAGTGCATCAGGGAACATTTTTTCTACACACATGTAACTGTTCTTAAACTGTTTTTAGCTGCCCTGCACTCCATGCCATAAACTGTCTTACATTTTAAACTGTGCAGAAAAAAGTAAAATGTCGTTACCAAACACTACAGTGTTTTGTCCCCTACACCTGAAATAATACCTGATGTTCTCCTGGCACTGCTGTCAATCCTTTTGAGGACTTCATGTCTCTTATCTGGTGGTCTTTTGTAGCTCAACCACAAAGTAGGATTCGGGTTTTCCTCTGTTGGCTTTTTGTCAACAAAATGAAATGAGCCCATTTTATACATACATACAACATTTTAAGTGGTCTCTTCAAGTTTGTGTTTTTTAGCCACATTCTTTTCGAGTCCTCATTTGTAGATAAGCAATGGAAACTGCTCATTTCTACAATACCCCTGAGAATAAAGTTGATAGCGAAACAGAAATCCTTTTGATTCCATTCACTTTGATTCAGTTTTGTTGTTAATACAGATATCAGAGAGACAAAGACAAAAGAAAACATCCAGGTCAGGCAGAGAATGAAAAGCTAAATGAACAGACAAGAATTTGCAGTGTGAGATGTAATGTTATCTCAAAAAGGGCATCCTTATGACTTGGACGTTATTTTATGTTATTTTATGTTATGTTCTCCCATGGCTACAACAAAAATGAAAACCACTGTTATATTAATACAGGTATCAGCGAGAGACAGAGAGAGGCAGATAAAGAGCTCAAGCCAGGCAGGGAGAGGGCAGAGAGTTGAACTGCACCCAGGTCACAGTGGTCCTGACCCAATAATGGAACAAATGTGGGACATACAATAGGCGAGTAGCAGGAATTTCTCTCTCTAAATTGATATGACAAAGCTGCTGCTAACACATGGCTGGGACCAAAAAGGGTAAAGCCATACTGACAAGCTCAGCCTCTCCTGCAGGGGGTCATGCTCTTCTTTTCCTGCCTGGTTCCTGGTCTGACCAGCCAGTCATTGCCAGGTTCCTCTGGGCCAAGCCAGGGCCACAGACTGGGGATTTCAGCAGCTGAGCTCCACTGTTGATAGCATTCTCATGGCTAGGGCTTTCAAAGTATCACTAGTGGAGGTCAATGGAGGCAATCAGACTGGGGCAAGTTGAGCAGTATTCGAGAGGTGCTTAAGACAACTGCATCCAAGGCAATGTGGTCAGTTTGTGAGCTGAGTTAAAGAGGACGAGGAGTAGAGCGCTCTGGCCCAAGCTGAGCCCATAGGTATATGGGCTGATATATGGTTGCAGATATGTACTGTATATATGCAAATTTCAGTGTGCTGGAGTGAGCATATTAGTGGTTAAGCCCAGAGAGCCCCATTAGATGTTATACTTTTGAAACAAAAAAAAAAAAAACCTAGCTTGCTTCATTATTAATCACAAGTTGTTAGTAGTTGTTAATTTGTTAGTTTCTCTGTACAAAATCCCTTTAATGTGCCATTTAAAAATGTCGTCGTCACTCTGTATTTTCTCAGAGCAATGCCAACAACCTGTACTTAATCCGTAATAGGAGCACTAGAAAATGAAGTGCTACTAAATAGATTAGGGCAGCTGATCAACTAGGGAGCAGAGAAGTCCCCAGCTGCTTAATTTGGTCAATACATCAATGCTATCAGTGTGGTGTAGGGCTGTATTGAATCTGTACTTTGTCTTTTCTGCCCTCCCCCCACCACCACCCCCCATAAAGTTTATCTGTATTGATCATGTGCAAATAAAACTGATCACAGACACGTGACCAACACACACACAATTCCCCAACCCCTTGGCCATACACTGATGCTGCAGTAAGCCTGTGTTGGTGGTATTTATGTCCCACCACATGTGAGTAAGTGGTTTAGGTTGGGCTGATGCGTTGGGATTACTGCCTGGCTTCTTTTGGTCACCTTTTAATCCTTAATGAGCCACGCTGGCTGCTTAGCTGTGCCCATTTGCCTTAAACAACGGTAAGGAAGTTCTACCCCTGAACTGTTCCTTAATGGTCACTTTAGCCTTGACTGAGCTGCATAAATCTTCTATTTTCTCTGTCATCCTTATTTTGCAGTGAAAGGAACATCCTCAAATCACAGCATCAGCATTTTTGTTGCCAGAAAGTTATAACCGGTTATGCCTGAAATGACACCATAAGCTATCAGCAGGTACCACAGCTGAATAAAGCTGAAAGTCCACTTTCCCCAACAAGTCACAAATTGACCTTGACAGCCTGTGACTGGGCCCTGGAGCTCTGTGTCATAGAACTTGTCCACACCACATATTTAATTTATCACTGCCTGACACTTTTCTGACACATCATTCAATTCCTTAAGTGTTAGCAAGGCAATGAAAATGAATTTTTCAGTCATAAAAACTGCAGTGTTTTACTTAATTCTGACCCTTTTGTTCCACTGCCATATTGTTTAATACCAAATTTCGCTGGTCATGAAGATCAGCTCCTGCATGCCTGCATTATGTTGTAAATGCATGTCCAAATTGATAGCTCAGATAGGATCTTATGTAAGCACAGATAGTCAGAGCTATGCCCTTTTGCCAAGCTCCTTTTCTGTCCTCATGATATGATACTGGTGTGAATAAAGTTTGAAGTCTCTGAAAGTTAATTTTCTTATCATACTGGAATGAAAATAATCCAGTGGCCTATCCAAATTACGAAAAATGATATCAAAATTCTAAAATATGACTGCTTGCTTTGGGAAAAGATTAACAGAAAGGTAAGTATATAGTGGGCTAACAATGTAAAATCACTGGTTTAGGTTTTACACAATCAAACATAACACCAAAATGTATGTGTGAGCAATGGGTCAGCAGCAACCTTTTCTTTATTTCAGATTCAGGGACACATGCAGAACACAATCAGCAGTTAATGTTTTAGCTTGTTGGGCAAGGTTTTCCGTCACTATTCCGTCACATTTGCAATTAAAAATGTTTTGGATTTTTTTTTTTTTTGTAAATCATAAATAAACAATGGATATCAACTTTCAACCGGAAGGTTTTTCACTTTATAGGCTCTTTAAAATTAGAACATTTGGATTTGGTAAACTTGGTAAACAATCTGGATTGCCCTGAGACCCTACAGGAAACTGGAGACAGAAGAGGTGAGTATACAAAACGAGATGAGACAGTAATAATGGTTGGAGAGGAGAGGAAAGAAATGGTTGGAGATGATAAGAACAGCTACAGGGAGGTGGGAAAGCATGGACAGGACGGGAATACTAAGAGAAAAGAGCAAAGTCAGGAAGTAAGGAGAGCGAGGGAGCTCATTAGAAGAGGATACAAGACAACAGGTGTGAGAAGATGAGGTAAGAGGACACAGCGATACAGAAGCACCATTCAAAGAATCAGAAATGGGTGTGTGTCAGAGAATGATGGACAGACAGGACAACAGGATAGAGAAAAGGTGTATAGCAAATCATTATGTCAGGCAGAGTGTCAGGGAGAGATATGAAGGGTAGAGAATGCTACAGACATACAGCAGCTAAGATGTGGGAAAGATAATAGAGAGAAAAAAAGAGACAAAAAGGCAAAGCTGCCAGAATCCACAACTGATTGCAAATAACCTGCTTAAGGTCACCTTCTGCAGCATTGCCATGGCTGTATCCGCTGTTAGTCTCCTGTGTCCTGGAACTCCTAATTCTACTCTATTCTGTTCTGTTCATAGCACAATATTTGACCCAGTAAACACAGAGGACTCTGTCCTGCCTAGTACAGCCTGCTTCCGCAACTATTGCACACTTTTAGCAGGGGGTCTAACAAGACAGCAATTATCAGGTTCTGAAACACCCCAAGGAGCGCTATGAAGCAATTAAACACTGTGGGGGTGATTTATTAGGCATGCTGCAAAATACCAGCAAGGCTGCTAATTTTGCATCGCTGCAATTTCTCAATTTAGCGGACAATTTCAGTAAGTGGAATTGAGTTCATTTGAATGCACTGCTGCTAATACCTGTGGCTGGGCTATCTAAGAGGCATTTGGCGCAGGTGTTCATCACCAGGTACAGCACCTCCACAGCCTCGAGCTTTAAGATACGTGGCAAAAACACTCACCTTAGGAGTAAAACAAGCTCCATTTATGCACGGACACTCACTAGGCCTTTCTCTACTGTGCTTACTTCAGCCCCGGCTCACTTAGGCTATGTGTTATCCCTGAGTTAACAATTCACACTTGTACCTTAAAGCCCTCAGCTAAAATCAAACACTACAGCTGACCAATATTCTACATTCTTTCCATCCATGCCGGAAGAATGTTGATGTTACTGTCCCAAATTCACACTGACTACAGCAGGCACTTTGTTTTGGGAAATGTCTGGGTTTAGCCCTGAAGTTGCTGTGTTGACCCTGCTCTAGAACAAGGTCAACTGGCCCAGGGCTAAGGTTGGTGCTAGCCCTCTTTAAAATATGCATGTGTGAACACTTCCTTAGTCCTGGGCTAATGAGGATCTCAGCATGAATCATGAATTGAGTGTAAAAAATAAAAAAAATCCAATAAAAGTAAAAGTAGGTCTCAGGTTTGAACCACAGCCCTAATCCTTTTTGAGTGGAGTTTCCATTTCTCCCTGTATTTGTGTGGGTTTCTTCTGGGTGCGTGTTTCCTCTCACAGGCCAAAGACATGCATGTCAGTTGAACTGATTATTCTACATTGCCCATGGGTATGAATAGGTGAAAATGTGTTTGTCTGTGTTTTAGCCTTGTGATAGTCTGGCCACCTGTCCAGGGTGAAACCCTGAATAATGCATGCTAGCATAGCCTTCAGCCCCCTATGACCCTTAATAGGAAAAAGCAGATATGAAAAATTGATTGATGGGTGACATATTGGACAAACGGGTAAAATAGTTGGTTGATACACCATATGAGGGAATACAACCGCTTCATGAATCAATGTATAAAAGAATAGCCGCCAAGGACAAAGGGGATTAAATATACCATAGTGATGTCTGGTGTCTGTAAGTAATCAAAACACCATTGTGGTATTTTGATTCTATGAAAGTCACCTATTAAAACACCATAATGGTGTTTGTAGTCCATGAAAATAAGCTATTATAACATCATGGAATCTGTCAAATTAAGAGATGAAAAAACCTAAGTGCTGTTTGGAGTTGCGAAAAAAAAGAGCTCTTTATGAGTTACAGACCTCAAAATACTGTAATCTTTAAAGTGTCAATACACAGAGGTGTCTCTAATCCTTGAAAAAAGCTCTAATGTATGATGTGTTTGAAACGACTTACCTTATTGGTATATCCATGCCCTGTGTCAGGTTTGAAAACTCTGAGCAAGTACAGTATGTCAGTTTAATATCAGTTTTATGTCAGTCAACACACTTGAGAGAGTGTTTTGTGGCACTCTGTTGTCTTGAAACATCAGTGTAAAAAAGTTTTAACTCCTCTTTATTGATTGCAGCCGTTGCCACTACTTTTTGAGATTCAAAACACTTTTTACTGACAGTGTAGAAAATTATTTAATTTTGTCCAACCACAACTGCACTTTAACTGTAAGCACATAACTTCAGCAGTGCCATATTACAACAGACATACAGGCACATCCGTGATCATGTGGATATGCATGCAAACAGATGGTGTTACTATTAGACATGCACTCTTTAACTCTCATGCACAAACAATCCCTGCCAAGTGCTGAAAAATCTGCAGAGCCCACATCAGTAATGGTTTTCCAAGCACTGCCATCTACATTTTAATAGTCCTTAATTAGCTGGGTTTGACAGATTCAGTTAATAGATAGCAAGTAAATGCTTTGCATTTGAAGAGTATCCTCTGACCTCTAATTAATCAGGATGGCTCATCTGTGGCCAAATCTGGCTACTATGGTTGCAAAATCATAGGAGATCACTGTGTACAGTGCAGCTCCCAGTTCTGAGAGAGAGAGAGAGCACATGCACAAACTAGGGGTGTGACCGTGTATATGAAAGTGGAACATTAAACATTTTAGAAAAAAATCCTACAAGAAAAATGAAAGTAAAGTTTTTGTTTGTTTGTTTGTTTTCGGATCAATGCACAAAAAAACACATTCATAAGAAAGTGAATGAGGAATGAAAGAGGAAATAAAATTACTACTGAAGCATCTTTGGTATGAAATTAGACAACATGATGCCAGTTGTTGTTTCTCTTCCAGTGGCACTTTCTGTGTTTTGCCCTCACTGTTGACTGTAAGCATAGCTGTGGTTGTGGTTCAGGCCATGGTTAGGGTAAGTGGTAGGAACCACTGCCTTACAGGCAACTTTCAGGGCAATAAAGTACACTCACCTGTTTTTATTTTTGTTTGCTTATTTGTTTTGTGCACACATGTACATGCCCAAAATTACCTTGTAAAAGTTTAGATTTTTCTACAGTTTCACATCAAATACCTAGTATATACACATGCATGCATTTGCATGTGTATATACTAGGTATTTGATGTGTACATGTCAACATAAGTCATATGAAGTCATATGATGTCCCATGATGGAAAATATTCTAAAGGAACAATGCCTGCCCAACTGCCTAACATCACATTAAGACTTGTGAGATCTGAACAAACCTCTTAAGACTGTACAGCAAGAATTTACATACAGTTAGAATGACTTAAACATAGAGTCAATAGATCAATTATGTATATGCCAATGCATTTATGTGTTAGTCGATATCGGCAATTTTCTATTTATCTCCTTAGAGATATCTGATGTCTGCATGTATAAATACCAGACATTTTCTCAGGCGTAATGCTGTGCGCGGCATAGGTGGACTTACATAGGAATACAGAAGTTCTACAGTGGAGAAAAAGTAGTGCCAAAGGAAAAGGCTGTCTGACGGCAATGTAAAGCAGTGAAAATATTCTAAATGTAGCATACACTTACACTGATATTGATTTTTTTTTAGGTGGGCCTTTGGTGGGCCTTAGGTGGCTAAAATATATTTTGTTGCTGCCCCCCTCAGCAGTACTTTGCTTAGCTTCGGTTCTCCTGGCTGCTTCTCAAAACTGGGGGAGTGCCAACATGTATCTACTGTGGGTAATACACTGACTATGGATAATTACCTCATACAACCCCACTTCAACAACCCGAACTAACCCTTTAAGGCAAAAGTACTATGGCATACAATGCCACAGTTCTGCCTGATATAGCCACTATACTATATCAGACAATGAGCTGTTATTCTTTTCAGATGGCAGAAAAGTTACATAGCAAAACAAAAAACAATCTAACCCACCAGATTGTACAAGAACTCTCAAATTATGGAGTTAAGTCAAAACTCCTTCCACAGAGCCTTTTAAAATGTAGCACAATTAATTTCACAGACACAGGGTAATGATGAGCCCTATAGCCCTGGGAAAAGACTTGAGAGAGGCGAGAACTGGCAAAAAGAGGACACAGGGAGGGTGTTTGGGCCTGTGTGGGAGTGAATGAGCGTGTGTCTATGTGTGTATGAACTCATCTATCCAGGCCCTGTCAATATGGCTGTCGTTTCAGCCCGTTCCTCTCTTCAGCTCCACATGCCAGGCTGATTGGGGTCGCTAGATGAGAGGGATTTATAGCTGTGCCTGAAAGCCTTGCCTCTGCCTCTCTCGCTCCCTGCCTGCCTAAAAGTGTCTGTGTGATAAGACTTGCCCATCCATGCATATGGTCGACTAATAGACCAGCTGACCTAGCTGGAATCCTAATAGGGGAATAAGAAAATGAGTAGGAGGAGAAAGAAGGAGATGAACGGATAGAGAGGAGAGAAACAGACAATACCATTCATACTATTGTTAAGCATAACAATTACACGTGGATTGTGGATCTATTTCTACGGGGTGTTTTTCTCTAGCTCACATCAAAAACATCTTAGACTGAAAAAGAGTATCAGATCATTTTGTACAATTCTTTAACTATTCTGCAAGGAAGGATGCCGCTAACCAAAGTCAATTAGAGAAAATCAGCTTTATTTAAATGAGAACAGTCAGAACATGACGAAAAAAAACTACTTTTTAAGGTCTGTTGCAGGTGGTAAAATATTGAAATCATTAAGTTTGTCTTTGTCTTTAAGATTGTCTTGTCTGCTTGATGTTTCTAATAGAGCAGCACCCTGTTCCATCTAGTAGTATTTAGCTATCTATCAGACAATTCATATACTGTAGGCTCAATTATTTTATATTAAATTCATATCAAATTTTCAACATCAGAAGGGAGTTGGAGACAGAGAGTGAGAGAAAGAAAGTGAGAAGTAGACTGCCATGAGAAAGAGCAAGAAGAAGAGGCTTAAAGAGACGGAGACCAGAAGAGAGAGAGGGGAAGATACATATAAAGAATGAGACAAAAAGAAAGAGAAAGAGAGAGACATAGAATAAACAGATCTGAGAAACAAAGTAGGAGAGAGTAGAGAATGGTATGTGTGTGTGTTTGCACGCGCGCGCATGTTTGTGTTTGTGTGTGCGCGTGTGTGTGCACATGTACGTGTATGTGTGTATGCATGTGTGTGTGTGGGGGGGTTGGTTGGTTGTGTATGTTCTGGTGCACAGATCTCTAATGTCATTCATTAGCCGGCTGCGCTGGGCCAGGGTGTTACACCAGGCTGCCAAAGGCCTTGAGCCCTTGGTGTAAAGCTGCCTGTTAAGAGATGACAACCTTCCCAAAGGACTGGACCTCTCTGTCTGTTTAATACAGCATGGCAGACACGGAGCCCAATCAATTCAAGGGCCAGCGCTGCTCATACCACAGCTGCACCAAAGGCAGCAGGAACTTCGGCACCAAGACACATCCACTACACATTAACACTGGAGGAGCCAGTCCCTCTTTTTCCAGTCCCTGACCCCCAGAATGGTTCCTGCAACTGAGATAGTACTCTTTGAGTTCAAAGGGAGTTTTAGTGCTAAATATCCCAGCCTGGTTAAATGTATGACGCAAGAAGTGTAAAAGTATATCCCATCTGTTTAAAAAAACAAAAAAGAAAGAAAAAAAACATGAACAAGAGACTCCAAACACACATTATTAAAATATCGTTCAGTGAAGAGATCATTAGGCTGGTAGTTGAGAGGGAAACATTCATATCCGTTTGTAATTGCATGCCATGTCACAATTGATCTCCATTCCTCATTTATGTAAAAGCAGTTCACTCTTTTCAACACTTGCTTTTCTAATGGCCTTAGTCTCACATCTCTCCCTCTGCACATCTCTTCTCCAAAGCCAAATTCAGCATCACAGCAGCACATCAGTAAATAATCATGAACATAGCAGCTTCAACATCTTCCAAGTGACCAAATAACAACTCCTCTTTTTTTTTTTTTTTTTTTTTTGCATTAAGTTCACTGTTTTCGGTGTACAGTGGAAACGCACATACAAAAGGGCTTACTGTGCTAGCTTTGCCCCCGGGATCCTGTTACAAAAGCAACACCCAGGGACTTGGCTTCAAACTTTCTTTTCTTTTTTTAAATAGCAGAAACCTAGCTGAGGTCTGGAGATAATTGTCGACTTATGAGCTGCAAACATCACAACTCATCCAGACTGTAAGTAGGTGAAAGTTACTGGTGATCCTGTAGTTTAGGAAGAAGAGTGTGCCTGGCCCAACCTCTTCTTCTCCTTTGTTCCTTTTGGCTGGGACCTCCAACCCTGTGTTTCCTTTTATTTGAATCTTTGTGTATAATGTAAATAAATATTTTTTTGGGCAGAACTTCTGTGATGCCGTCCTTTTATAATTTATAGTCTCATGTAGCGCCAATTTAATTTCTGAGGCTGTAATACTGTGGATAACCTCTGAAAATAAATCAAATAATCAAGTAAATCTAATTCTAACCCTAATGGTTAGAATTAGGTTTTGATTTATTTGTCACCATGAATTTTGTGACACTTTGCAGTCTGAAGAATTTGGGGATTAGCTGGCAACATTAGAGCAGATATGCAAACCTCCTCAGTTAAAGCCGGTTCAGGAGAGATGAAAACCGGCATCATGTTGTCTTCATTTATGCAGAAGCAGCACAAATGCGTCTAGCAGACCAGTCACAGACATTGTGGTCTTTTATCGCCCTACGTGCAGTTACAATTTTGGAGAGGTGCAAAAATACTATGGTAGCAGCCTCTGCAGGAGTCACATACATCTATGGCGTAGCTACAGGGACATTTTGATACATAAGTAATCGGCCTAGGTAATTGTGTGAGGAAATGTTACTCCACATGGTGCATTCATGGCACTATTTTTGCCAGGGAAAAAATCATGCTGGCATTAGGAAGAATGTACACCTAGGTGATGTTAGTGGCAGCTGGCTATAATTTCATTGGTTGTAATACTGATCACCATTACATGCAGAGTTTGCCCTAGTGTATTACAAGTGAGTCGGGCTGCCCAGCATCAGTAAATCCCCCACCTGGCCTAAGCATTTGTGGGTATGTGAATGCACTACATAAAAACAGGTCTGAGATCAGGGTAGTCTCCTTTAAGCCATAGCAGCACCCCAGTGCGATCATGCTCGGAGCCAGGGGCAGGGTTTGGGACGTTTCTACTCGTTGGTAATAGGGGGTAGGTATTAAAAAATACTGTGCTTGTGTTGCAGAGGAGTTGATCTAATCTGACGGTAAGTACATTGAAAGTAAGCAGGCATCCTAACAGAAACACCTTTCCTCCAGTTTTTTTCCCCTCATCTCTCTACTCCCCCAAGAACCTCAATTCAGTGTTGAATCCGTTGCCCACGCATCACATCCCACCAACTTTCAATGCACTGATTTGCTGTACTGGCACCCATGATGTAACTTTGGGTCCCTGCTCTCTCATCTCTGTCATCTTGTCTGAAGTACATTTGGATGTCTCGCTCTGTCCCATTTTCTGTCCCAAAGTCGGACCTTACTACCCTTGGACATCCACCCAATTTCTCCACAACTTCAACCACCAATGACTTGTGGTTTGCTGCTTGTTTGTGCGGCCTTCAGCCAGATAATCTTGCTTGAGAATCCATCTCTGCAGTCATTAATGCAGACTCCAAAGGTTTCAGTTGATCATATGAGTCAATATGCAAAATGAAATTTGGCCCCTGGGAAAAATATGCCCTGTGATGGAGTCGCTGGCGATGATGCAGTAAACAGCTTTCAGGATCAAGAGCTGACAAAATGATTTTCACGTCCTCTTTTTTGGCACAAATTCCATTTTCTAAGAGTTTGGCATCCACCCGCACCCATGCAGGCCATCTATTTGAGTCAAAATGAAATGGAAAATTTCTTCTGGATCTGCAAACCGATGCCGAGAAAGACCATTAGTTTTTATAATATTTTTAAGGTGTCTGTCGCTTATTATAAATTGATGCCTTAACACAAGTGACTTTAAAATTCCCTTGTAAGTCATTCCTAAATTAAAATAAAAAAACAGTTACTTCTGACATATCCATTCTGGGTGAGAAAAATAACAAACTCCATAAGTTCCAGAAGTCTCCTATCCACATCCTGAAGGAAGGTTACAGAAACAGCAATGAGCCTCTATATCTTTTTTGCATCTTCCCCCTTGCACTCTTATCTTTGGGAACAGGGATGTCTGATACATCAATTTTTTATTTATTTACTGGCATTTCTGCTACATTCGACAGCAAGTAACATGCACTGAGGTCAAGGTTCAGAGGTCAATATTTCAAAGCAGGGGCCAATTACAATCTTCAGGATCTAATCTGTGTACTTTATTCTAAATAGAGACTACTCTGTCTAAAACTACCATAGTGGAACTAGCAGTTTGTAAAAGTTAATGATTTAAAAGATGAGACACAGTGTTATCCATATGCATGGACTGCATCTTTAGGATTCTCAAGATAAATTGATAAAGGCAGTGTGCAGTTGGAAGGATATAGGCTGATACTGTAAATGATTTATAGCTCAGTTCATCAGTGTAAACTCTCTGACATATCCAGAAGGTAAGAACCTTTCCCATTTACACTGACAAATCAAAACAAATGCCTGTCCCACACACACATTCATGTACACCAACAAAGAAAGAACCACCAGACCACAAGAGCCACTTGCATGTCTACATCCAAACGCATGTGGTTGTGCATATGTGCACACACGCATGCACACACACACACACACACACACACACACACACACACACACACACACATACCTCTTTTCTGTTATGCCTTCAAAAATGGAAAAAAAGTTTATTTACTATGACTTACATTCTCTATAAAAAAAAATGTCTGTAACAATTCTTCATGACGCCTGTTGTTCCAACATAGCAAAATTGGTATGCTGCTCAGTTTACACAAATGAATGAACACCTGCAGGGATGGACACACTTTAATTATGTTTCCATTTCAAATAATATTTCAAGTAATGACAAACAGAGACTGCTTATTCAACAGGATAATGACTGCAATCAAATAGAACATCACATAAACAGAATATTATAAAGATCAGGCCATATGATGATCATTTAAGATTTAGAACAGATGAAAGATTTTATCCTGGCATTTTCATTTCCTTAAGTCTTAATTCTTGGCCTCTTCTCCGTCTCGTGGAATAAATCACTTCTCACCAGTCACATGCTGAGTGTTGTACTGAGAACTAATCCCAGTCCAATTTATTCCATCTAGGTCAGAGAAGCATACAGAGAGAGCACTCTTAAATCTTCAGCCTGTATTCAGAAATGAGTAAGCTAATTAAAGGGCTGCAGAGGCTGCGGCCATGAAATTAGTGCACCAAACAGCTTCCCATAGACTCTTACTTGCAGCCCTATCGATTGTTTGCGTCATTTATGAGTTTTGTTGCATTTTATTACCCTGAAAGAGTGAGTGCGAGAGAAAGACTCATTGAGAAAGAACAAAGCCACTCATAAAATTCTAATGGGAAACAGGCTTGTGCATTTTTCTGCCTTTCTCTGGTTGGTTTTCATTACTGTGATATAAGCATAAACATGTAATTTTAATTTTGAGAACAATAAGACATCTATTGTGCTAGAAAAGTGACTTTATTATTTGGCCTTGGGAAAAACAACCAAACCAAACAATAACAACAATAGGGTAAGTATTGTATTTGGCAATGGAAAAAAACAAAAAAAACAAAAAACAAAACAACAACAACAAAAAAAGAAACACCTTTGCATCCAGAAAGAAGATATTGGCACTGAAAACAAAACAAAATGAATGAATGAATGAATAAATAAATAAATAAATAAAAATCTTGGCATTAACACATTATGTTTTTGACCATGGCTAGTCTATCCAGTCACTTATTGCATGTGCAGATTTTTTTTAAAAAAATTTTTAATTTTTCAGACAAGCCCTTTATAACGTCCCAAAGAAAAAAAAAGTGAAAGATTATACCCATCATGTGACATTCCTGTCAGGTGATGCATCACAGATGCTATATACACAGTTTTTTTAAGGGCTGGGACAGCAAGCAATTATATATGCATATATGAGGGGAAAAATTAAGATAAAATATAAATCTGACCATCCATGGCTTTTATGCATTATGTGCAATATGGTTGGATAGTGTCACAGAAAAGGTCACCTACACAGACTTTTAAAATTTTGCACTTTTGTAGGTTGAACACACAAACTGTAAGTCTTGTTTTCTGTTATCTGAGTGATCACATTGGAACATAGCCATAGTATAATCTTAAACAGTAATTTAGGCAAAACTATCATGGTACATTGTTGTGCACTCGGTTATCATATGTGCATTTTCTTTTGTGATGCCACTACGCTGTTAATTCTTCTCTGAGTTAATTGAGGTTTAGGTAAGATGATAAGTGTTTAGGGACCCGGCAGGTCCTTTGTGATACAGACCCCTAGGATCTTAAAACTGGTTGCCGACCACACCTCTGTCCTCTTAGACTTCCTGAAATGTATGCAGTTCTCTTTTGTGGCGTAGAGGGACAGGTTGTTTTCTGAGCACCATTCAGCCAAGTATTCCATCATCATCTGATATCAGCCCCACTATGGTGGTATCATCTGCAAACTTGACAAAGACTAAAGATTTATGGATCGGTACACAACCGTGTGAAAAGAGAGAGTAGAGAGGTGGGCATAAGATACAACCCTGTGGTGCTCCTGTGTTAAGAATGAGAGTGGATGAGGTACCGTTAGGGTTAAGGTTACCATATTGTGGTGTGTTGGTTAATAAATCCCTGATCCAGTTGCAGAGTGAGGTTCTGAGGCCCAAACTACAGAGTTTAGGAACCAGTTAATTGGAAAGCGTTGCATCAAATTCTGCACATTGAAAGGCTCTCCTCTTTCTGACTTTGACCTCTGGAATGGAACACTGCTTTGCCCATGACCTTTGCCTTTTACATCAGAGACTGTGCCCTCAGGCGTCTTTCTACCTCCTTGCCTTAACTTCTGGGATGGCATTTTGCTTTGCCTTGTCTATTTTCTTTTAAGTTTTACACTACCTTGTGCACACTGAGTGGCCTTTCTTTGCTGCCTTTTGCATTTTACATTAAGAGCTGCATGCTGAGTGGCCTCTCTTTACTGCCTCCTTGCTGTGACTTCTGGAATGGCATTTTGCCTTGCCTTTAAAGTTTTACACCAGGTTGTGCACACTGCGTGGTCTCTCAGCTGCATTTTGCAGTTTAAATCAGGAGCTGCATGCTGAGTGGCCTCTCTTTCCTGCCTTTTTTACATATAACATCAGGAGCTGCACGCTTAGTGGCTCTCTTTCTTGTCTTTTATGCTTTACACAGGAGCTGTGCGTTGAGTGACCTGTCTTTGTTGTCTCCTTTTTCTTCCCACCTCAGACACTGATCGATCTCTTGCTTTAATCACATCTCCTCTTCTCTACATGTGGCTGACTTTGCCATTTTTTCATCTGCTCCCTTTTATAGGCCTTTCTCTCCAATGCCAACACTAAACTACAATTTGATATTTCTGTGCTGCTGTTGAACAGTTTCCTTTTGCATTGGTTCTCTATCACCTGATGCAGATATAGAGAAAACTGTATAAAATGCATTGGTGTATATGGTGTATATGCACGGTCACTTTGTCCAATAATTAGCATAATGTAGAACTTGATTTTGTGCACATCATTATGATAAACCACTTTAAGCAAGTCTGACACCATAAGGTGGATTCTTATTTTGCAGTCATATATATATATATATATATACATATATAGTGTTATACTTATACTTGACCTAAGGATTGCGTCACTCATTCTCACCAAGTTTGGAGTCACTGCCCCACGTAGAGGAGTTCAAGTATCTCTGGGTTTTCTTCATGAGTGAAAAGGTGGTAGGAGGTGGTAGTAGTGGTAAAGAACTTTAAAATAGAAGTTTGAAACACACCCCACTCACTGCATACAACAAATATTAACACATTCCCTCCTACACTCAACCTAATGGACTTAGACAACAAGCAGCCTCTCCACTAATGTGGCTGGAACATAATGCACTTCAAGAATGAGTACATTTTCTCCCAAATTAACATTAATTAACATTTTTTTAGATGAAGAGGATATTTCAACTTTTCCTTCTTCATTATAGAGGTGGAATGGGGTGTGTGAGAAATAACAAATCCTTAAGGGATGGGATGTGTGTTTAACCAGGACACAAAGCATTTCCTCACTTATGAGGTCGCTAACAGGGACCAGAGAGATCATGTGCAGCAGCCTGAATAAGTGTTACACAAACGCAACTCATATTTTATCTATGACCTTACATTTATCGCTCAATTAATTAACCCCCTGCACATTATTCCTGCTCTAAATTAATTGTGTCAAATGCTCCTTTCATAAGGACACAGTTTTATGGACTGATGAGCTGCCTTTCCAAAACTATCTTTGTGCATGCAAGGCTGTCTGCGAGAGCCTTGCATGCAAAATCTGAAAAATAGCATTGATTGTGATTACTCTGATAGATCCTCATATTTTTTTGGTATGACATCAACAGAAACATGTAGTTTAGAATATATCATTTACATACTTAAAATGTCAGGGTTTGTCAATATCATAATAAACTAAAAATCATGTAGCTCCAAAATAACTCAAGGAATTAATATGCAGACTTTATTGAAGATTTTATTGAAGTTAAATGAATTTAACCAAAACCCCATTAAAACTTTTAAACAACAGTGTGGGATAGATATAACACTACAACATATAAGCTTCTAGCTGGCTAGTTAGTTAATGCTACCTAATATATCTTTCATATATTTAGACTCTGATTACATTTTCAAACCTTGCAGTGGCGTCTAGAGGCTCATATTGCCCAGCAACTGCTGGCTGGGCTGACTCTCTGCAACATTTATGTGTGCAAGTGTTCAATTCTTAGAGTAGCACACCAAAATGGACCTGCAAGAGGTTTTCACGGGTTGAACATG